>JAYDZE010547534.1:0-13866 GCA_034509125.1 Monilaria moniliformis | reverse complement strand
TATATATATATTTGTTTTATCCAATTATATGATAAAAAACAAAAAAAAAAACTAATACATTCACTTAAATCCAGGATTGCTACAACTATGACTAATTAATCGAACTCTTTTATTAATCTCGAATTAATTCCTATATAATCAATAAAATCTATATGGAAAATGAAAATATCGACCAATTAAAATTATTGACATAAACTAATACGAGTACCAAGCTAGCACGCATTCCTCGCAGTAAAAAATTAATTATAAGCTTTGCCAATAACATCCAATAAGGTTATTTTTTCCTTAGCATAAAAAAGAACATAAATACATATTAATTATGACGGTTTTGATCCCAGTAATTAATAAGACATGGTGAAAAAAATAGATGAAGTGAAAGACAAATCTAGTGTGTTTTACATTATTATATTGATATCGATTAATAGTTGATTGGTGACTTACAGTAACAGGGGAATTAATTAAGTTCTACCAGAGGAATTTATTTTTTATAATTAATGAAACCTTATTTTGAAAACTTATAAGAAAAGAACATACCTGGATTTGGTGGATGATCCCACCCCTCATATTAGCAGTGAAGAAGAATTAAAGAAGCTAGGTTTGTCTTGAGGATTGAAAAGGACTTGCCAAAATTATGCCCAATAGCTACAAACATGAATAGTGTATCTATAGATAATAAAAAAGTGAGGTCTAAGTGAATTAGGTAGTATATAGTAACCAGTATCATTTGTTGATCTTGTTCATCTATGGTTGTGATTTCTCTATTTTTATTTTTTAATTATAAATCGATCTTCAATGGTAAGACTTAATATTAAACACAAAAATGCATAAATTAAATTCAGTGAGTATGCACTTTTACTATGTACTCCGTCATATTTAAGAAATGAAAAAAATAATGCTAACGATAGGTACGTAGCATGTCGTTTATATATGAGTCTAAAATTATGCATACAGCAGGTGCATGCAAGCATACTAAAGCGACTAGCTAGCCTAAAGTTGACACAAGTTGGAATTCAACTGAGTCTAGTTCTTGCAATCGTTGTCGATAATTGATATGAAAACGTACATTAATATAATATATGTGTTAGCTAGTAATAAAGAAGACGAAATGTAGATGAAAAGCTGAAGTGCAACTTGGTCTACATATTATATTTTAGTATCGAAAAATATAGTTAAAAAAATAGGCACGTGTGATGAATCTTTATGGAAACACCGATGAAAGCACCTTCTATAATTCCAACATTAATATACTCCTACTTGATCATATATGCATGAACCTACTTCCCATTCACAACCTATATATTATTCACATTACCCACCAAACCAAATCCTATCTTGAAACCCTAATTAACTCCACATTTCTCGACAAAATCGAAAGCAAAATCATAATATTTGCAAAATGGTGTTTGAAAATGAGGATCACTACATGGCTGAGCTTGCCTTTCTTGACGCCATCAGAAGTCATTTGCTCGACGAATCGCAGACCCCACTAATGAGCGGCGGCGCAGACGACATGGGGTGGCTGTCGTCTCTCGCTGCGGTGGTCGTCAAGCCCGAGCCTGAGCCTGAGCCTCAACTATCCTTTCTGGGTTTTCAAGCAGAGAGGGCTGTTGTAGTGGCGGCGGCGCCGCACTACAGAGGGGTGCGGCAGCGGCCGTGGGGGAAGTTTGCGGCGGAGATAAGAGACCCCTCTAAGAATGGGGCGCGGGTGTGGCTCGGGACTTACGAGACGGCGGAGGAGGCGGCATTGGCCTATGATCAAGCGGCCTACGCCATGCGCGGCTCGAGGGCGATGCTCAATTTCCCCTTGAGGGTTAATTCGGGCGAGCCGCCGCCCGTTAGGATTACATCGAAGAGGTCCACAGCTTCTTCTTCTTCGTCTTCGGACAGTGGATCGCCGCTGCAGAAGAGGAAGACGGCGGCGGCGGCTGGTGGTGGCGGACTCAAAAAGAGGCGAATGTCAGACGTCTCACTATAGTGATGACAAACTTCTTCTTTATTTCAATTATTATAATTATTTATTTCTATTCTCATTCATGTATTCAAATTTTAGGATCTTTTTGTCGATAAGAAATGAAAAATAAATAATATTATCTTGTTCAAACTTAGTACCACTTACAATTATTGGGACAGAGAAGGTGACGCGACGTCCTAGGCGAGTTGATTGAATAATATAGCAGCATAAACATTGATATTGAAATATTATAGTAACTTAGTATTAAGGCCTATTTTGTCTTGTAAATGCATCATTATCTTATTCTCAACGAAATCAGCTACAACTCATTTTTCAGCTGTCGCGTCAATATTTTACTTTTTAATCACAATACCATTATCTCAGCCTCATACAATTCAGCCACAATTTTATTTTTATCATTTTATCATTTTTTATTTCAATTTTATATAATTATTTTAAAATTACTTAATTAAAACAATAAATTTGAAAAATATTTAATTAAAATTTTAAATTACATAATTTAAAATTCTAAATTACATAAATTATAAACCGAAAATGACAATTGAAATACATAATATTACATAGATAAAAAGACCTAAAAATTCTTAATTTAGTCCTAATTTCATTTCAAGGAAGGCGACCAACTTGGCGTGCTGTCGAAGCTACATTTCGTTCATGTCCGAAGTGTCCTTGAAAAATATCTTCCGGTACTCCTTCAGCAACACCGCCTGAGTCATGTCGTCCGTACTTGAACTGTTCCATTTCTTTGTTGTAGAAGGTGGCGTGGGCTTGTTCGCGAATGTTTTCCCAACTATGTCTGCTCGACCATATTTTTTGGAGGTTGTTGATGTAGCCGGCGAATTTGGCTACCTCGGTCTGAACTCGGCCCTAATGTTTGTGGAGGTTGTCGTAGTCGCGCTCCCACTCTCACGTCGGTTTGAGCGCATTGTATTTTTCCGCAATCTTCTCCCATAAAACGCGGACCCTTTGTCTGTTTCCGATTACCGGATCTTCGTACACATCAATGTAGCATCGGGCTACCAACTTCATCTCCTCCATACCATATTTCTTTGATCCGACTTGATGCACACTGGGGGGCGTCTTATTCCCCTTTGCCTTTACCCGTCACGGGAGGGGACGGGTCGAACTTGTCGACGGTATCCATCTCGTCGATGGAGTAGTCGCCGACGTTGATCGATGACAAGGCTGGGGTCAGGGAGTCATTATTTGGTGCCGTATTCGGAGTACCCAACATGAAAGTCGACAGATCACAACCCTTACTCCGACAATACTCAAAAAAATTGAGTGCCTGTGATCAGCTGGTGATGGATGATTTTTTCCCGAATTTGGATCCATAAAATACAATGAGTGAATGAAAGGTGAAGAAGAAAAGTTAGAAGAAAGTGAGAAGGGAAGTGAAAGTGGGTGGATTTTATAGAGAAAATTGAATGCCTCCCGTGAAGCTCCCATCAAATTAATGCAGATTTAAAATAATAATAATAATAATAATTCCGGCGGATTTGCGGCGAAGCGGGCTGCAGCGCCGCGGCGGCCACGATCTCCCCCATCCCCGCCCCGACCCGGCCGCCCCGTTTCCCTCCCCAAACGCGACTGGGTTAATGGAAGAGAACATAAAAACATGTTCATGATAGTAACTTAGTATTACTAAAAAATAAATAAAGATAATTTTATATATAAAAAAAAACAAATAAAATTTATTTCAATATTATTGAGAGGGGAGGAGGAACAGCTACTCCTCGTCAGAAAGGGCATTCCTTGAAAATGATTATGTAGGTAAGATTATATAAATATCAATCCACCGCATTTGACTAAAGAAATTTTGACTTGCGACGGCCACCTTCGCCGCAAAACCATATCAAGTTCACATATATTTTTAAAATACTGTTTGCGACGGCTACCCTCGTCACAAGGTAATTAATTGAATCGAATAAATCATTATATTAATTGTTACGACAGTCAACGCCGTCGCAGGTTATTACTTAAATTAAATAATTAATTAGATTAACGGTTGCGATGGAGAGATCCGTCCAAGGTCATAAATTAAACTATATAATATTTTTTGTAATCTTACGACGGCGTTATCCATCACTAGTTCCGTCGCAAATTTAAGTGATAAAATAAATGAAGTGGAGAGAGAGAAAACTTAAGTAATGAAATAGAAAAGAATAAGCAAATGTAGCAAAACAATAGGATAAAAAATTATTCAATCAGCAAAGTGAGTATAATTTTGCCTTTACATGTTTGTGGAAAAAGCTTTTCCATATTGAGTAAATAAACATTTTGCACAAATAGTTTCACTGGATGCACTTTGAATTTCTAAAAGAGCATCTGTATGATCTCCAACTTTCTGCTATAATTTTCACTTAAGGACTATGCTAGAATATTTCTTTTTTATTCTTAACATTATTACTAAATTTAATACAAATTAAATAAGTTCCCTAAACCCAACCCATTCATCCAAACCCAATAAATGTGAACCAAAATCTCACCTAAAACTTAGGAATAGATTGAACAAGAATATTAAAAAATAAATGAAAAGAATAGCACAACATTGTAGATTATTCAAAAATATTAATAAGCTTGCTTTTTTAAGAATGGAAAGTTTTATAAAAAAAAATGGAATATAACAATGACAAATGCAAACTACCGCATTCATATAATATAAGTTGGGTTCATAACCAATCTGTGACATGTAAAACGTATGCATGCCATGAGTTACATGTATACGTACATTATATGAATCCACTTGTGCCAAACGAGATATATCAACAGACTCCTAAATTAGAAAACTGAAAGTAGACAAAGTTGTTCCTCAAAATCTGTCACTCTGTGAAGTATCTCAACTCTATGCTCCAGTTTTCTTCGAAATAGCAATAACATTGAAGTTAATTGAATCAGGGTTTTTCTGGATAAACTTTTGAATAACTTTAGCAGCATCCTGTAGTAAAATTTGTATATCAATATATATTCATATGTATATAACCAGCATGAGAAAGGACAGCAAAACAGGAGCACCAAGAGGAATATAAGCACATTATGAAAGCAGCATAAGTTGCTAAACCACAAGACCTCATGATAGAGTTTAGAAAGCTTAAACTACAAATGAAGCTGGTTGCAGTCAGGTTTCCATTACCACATGCAAAGCAACAAGAGGGCAGATGATAAAGGCTCAATAGGCAAGACACAAAGGAAAGGAAGAAAATAATAACATCACCTGTAATATGATGTTACTTGAAGATGCACCGTGTGAAATAGGCCCAGACCTCCTTCCATCAAGCTCATACAGTTGTCCTACAAAATTTCATGGAAGATAAGTTTGTATTAAGCATTTGTTCTCACTCATTCCAGCCTGAAGCGAAAAACTCTGTTCTGAGAAGGAAAGGCGTAATCCAGATTTGTTGATTAACCAATCCAAGATTATTAGTTTTAGTAGAATTAAGTATGCACTATGCTATGCTGGAGACATTCAAAATTTTACACCACTCCCACTCAAACCACAACAGAGCATGCAGACAGTGAACCTTGTCAATTAGCAATTCTGTAAGATGTGAAAGTAACCAGTAGTTATGTTCTAGGAGCTGGTGATACTCAAATATCTAGGTTAATCCCAAGGAATATAGTTATCAACTCAATGAAATTAATACAATATATATATATATATGCACAGCACATATAAGCGAGCCAGTAATTCAGTCTTCCTTAGATAAACACACTTCCACTCACTGAACTTATAATTATAAAAAAAAGATTCAGACATATCACACTACACACTCACAGGGAGGGAGGGAGAGAGAGAGAGAGATTTACCATTTACACATGTAAAGCAGATGAAATGTGTGTCGACATTATCTGATGCCTGTCAAATTATTGAAGGGATAAAAAGATTCTTAGTTTCTCGATCCAAATTATAATACAAACTCATGAATTGAATAATAAAAGAAACTGGGGTGAAGAACCAAATGCTTCCTGAGAAAATACTATAACTCAGTTATACTATTGATGCAAACTATCTTGTAAATTATTTATTTATGTCAATCAACCTTTTAATCCTTTCAATGTGTTGTTTACTACTTCAAGAAGTATATATAATTTGTGCATTCAACATCTCAATTTGCATTTGAATAGGTCTAGAATGTGCACGGAAAACACAACTATTTTTCAATTGTTCTTAATGTTAGTTATGCTAACGCATATAAAATATGAGTTATAACTAATGGACATTCATTTGCCACCATGACACTCTTGAAGTTCGAGCTCCCAACTTCTAAGGTTATAGTGGAAAATGGAGAAATTGCGCCAGGAACAGAATCAAAGACAGAAAGACCCATTTAATGATAATATAGTGGAAAAGGGGTACATCTATCTTTGAAAGCTATTCAACTAAATGCACTAATATTAGGTCATGCTAACATGGAAATTATTTTACCTTGTGCATACACAGTGCATTATGAGTAAAATATAGAAAAACAATAGATGTTTTAAATTTTATGCGAATGTCCAAATCTAACCTCAGTGTCACCAGCAGTTGCTGCAACTGAATGAGCATCTTCCATTTCTCTATCATTTTCGAGGAATGTTGCACGCTGCATAATCACTTAGTCTTAAAAATACTAGATGGGAATAAAGACATAGAAGACAGCAAGGCACACACTGACCTGTGACGCATCCATATTTGCAGTGGCCTTGAAGAATTTGTCCAGGTAAGACCCCTCAACTGGAAAACAACAAAATCAAAACAGACAACTAACAACCTAAACATGACATATCACAGTTCATTGAAGAAACACAGACTCAAGAATATTCAAATATATTTCTTGCATATAATACACATTCCTGAACCCTTATATGGTTCAGGAGAGAGGAGATTAAAGCAAAGCATGGATATTCTTAACCTCACCGTCCACTCAGCAACTAATCACAATACTAGGGATATGAATTGGTGCCAACCTACTGAGTTTCTGGCTAGCGATTCTGGCTTTCAGGCTATTCAGTTCGGTTCAATTGGGCTATCTATGTAGACACATCTGAAGAAAAGTGGTCGTGAATCACCCAATAGCTTCTCTAATTGAAATCACTTGACCACCTAGAAGCATCCTGACTAATCCTTATTTAGCAGATATGATCTAAAAGTATATACGAAATAGCAGTACCCACATTTTCACTCTTTGCACAGGCTGTTTTAATGTCAAAAGCTCATTTAAAGCAGAAGACTTGTCATGCAAAGCACAAATATTAGGTTAGGTTCTGAAAACTCCTTATGACATGAAAATAATCACAACAAAGGCTATTTGGAACCCAAGAGCTTACCAAGTTTTATCTCAGAAGTTACATTACCAACAGCATGAAGAAGTCCAACAGTTCCACAGGCATTTCCTACAGTTTGCTTCATAAAGTAAGGTCCACCACTAGATTCCTGTAAGAGGTCACATAAATTGCAGATATTATTATTCAGAAAGTAACTAGGACATATATATTAATATACATAATTTACTGTTACAAGAATATGGGTACTCATTACCAACACAAACAAGGAATTTTCAGAAAACTAATTAGTGAATGTGAGTTTACAATTATAGAGCCCAAATTAAGTAAAATGGTCCAAAACTTGTGACCTATTCAAATCCATAGTAGCATCATTCATAAGACTAAGTTTCTTGAGGTGTACAGTGATAAAATGCAAGTACAGTTTGCAAGATAATAAATGGGATACGGGCATTGCTACTAGAACTACTCTTTCAAGTCCTTGCGATTGTATTCTAGGGTCTAAAATGAGTTACATCAATCAATACATGTATTTACAATAAGTCGTAATAAATTGAGACTTTATGAAGATGCTTGTGTGAATAACAAGTCCTTCTCCTCATTATTCCCTACCTTAAACATTATTTCTTCTCTTCATCATAAACTTGTTGTTTCCTTTGCACCGGTGATTCATAATCCCTCCCCTAGCCCTATTTTTTTCTTGGCATTTAAATCTGTTTCTCAGTCTTGATGATTTTAAATTGCAAGATTTGTGCTCTTTACCTTTTGGAAGGACTTCATCTTTTAGAGGATCATGATGATACTAAGAGATGGGTTTTTTATCCCTTCATAATTTTTCTTGCGATACTTTTTGAATTTTTTTAATCCTTAGGATTCTTCTTTCTTTTCCCTTTCTATAAATCTATCTGGAAGGTATGTACCTTGAAAAGTTCAGGTATGTTTCCCGAACAATCTTCTAACCCCAAACTGGTATTTGCTTTTTATGAATCACTCTGAAGATCTTAATCATGCTTCCAACATTTGTTTCTCATACACACTGTTTTTAGATCCTGAAACCCAATCTCCCTAACTAGCTTTACACTATTTATACGTCCAGCATCCAGCAAACAATATTTATAAGGTTCAATCTTTATGTTCAGAATTGCAGTCTGAGTTCCAGAGACACAGATGCTTGGCACTTGAAAAAATGGACACAAATGTAGTAAAAATCTAAAAATGCAATTGCAAGCATGATATCTCAGCAACTAATCAGTATCCAATTCTTCTCCAAAAACTAAGACTCAAAACTCATTCATCAGTAACTGAGAAAAAGCAACATGCCAATCCAAAACAATAAGCTCTTCATATGACATTGAGGGAGAAGTGCTAACCATTGTCGAACTATCTTGTCGAATCCTCTCTTCCTCACTCTGTACAAACACAGTATTGTCATAAAGACATAAACATATATATATATATATAGGAATACAAGCAATTCAATATGAGATACACAACAAATGGCACGAGCACTTTGTGGTCACATTTAGACAAAAAGAATGGATTTTTAAGCAAATATGTGAGCTTGCAATGGATGGCATTAGTGAATCCCCATTTAGTTAGAAAATTCGCAATGCTTAAACTGTGCAAGGCTATGTCTCTAATGCTGACAATCAGGAACACAAAATAAGACTGAGCAGGACTTCAATAAAAACAAACAAGTTGCGATTTTCGAAACAAAATTTACCTTTGGAGTTATGGGGTAGAGGAACAACACAGCGAGTACCGGCTGTGGAACCATTGCCAAGAGCTCTTCATCAAGTCCATAAACATCAAAGCACTCTGCCTCGTCCGGGGAAACACCAAGGCCCCAAAGAAACTGCTATCACAATTAACATTCTTCAGTAACTCATCATAAAATAATAGATCTCCATAACACCGTTTCTCACTCTCTCGTTTTTTTTACTATTCATTTTGTAGTTTTTCATCTTTCCACAATTCATCCCTTCGTATTTTGGTTTTTTCAATCCATACATGATCCGCTATCAAAATCTATTTTACTCCGAACACCCAAAATCAAACTTTAAGAATATATCAAATTCTTACGGTATAAAAACGAAACAAAGAAAAAGAAATCTACAACTATATAACTTGGTGCCCACATTAAAATTAAAATCAAAATTCCAAAAAGAATAGAAAGAAGTGAACACGAATACCTGGTTCATAACATCAGGGTTTGCTTCAAGAGGAAGCCATCTCTTCGAAGAAGGGGTTGTCGCCATTTTTCTTCCTTCTTTCTTTTTCAGGTTTTTGGTTTTCGCGTGGTTGAGTTTATAAACAGCTATAATTCTAAATTGTTCGTTAATATATGCTGAAATATTTCGCTATGGATTAACTTGTATGATGATGCAGTTGATTTGATTGGCTTTTCACAATTTTATAATTTATCTATTAGTCTCCTATAAATATTCAACCTTTACTCCACTTTAGCATTTATCTTGTCTCTGTGTTTCTGCAATTGAATTAAGCATATATATAGAACACGAATCCAAATCACAAATTAATTGCAAATCAATTCAAAGTCGCAATTTAGTAATTCACATGGTGAATAGGGTTGACAATTTTCGATACAAACGCGCATAAAATAATGGATTAATGTCAAGTTTTATTGTGTTCGACTATTCGTTTCTTATCGGGTGGATTGGGTTCGAATAATCCGTTAATAATTAACATTATTATTTTAATTATTTTTTTTATTACTTTAATTATGGCCAGGTTTTTAATTCTTTTATTACTTTAGTTAGGATTAGACTACGTCGTTATCGTGTGGTTGTAATGTCGTGTCAGCTTCGTGTTGCTACCTTGTCGTGTCAACACAAATATGATCATGTTACTACAGATTCATCTCATATGCGAGTCATGTTCGAATTTGAATATAGTAGATCAGGTGGGGTTCGTATTCAAATTAAGAATTTTTTGAGCATATCGTGTTCAAAATAACTTTTATCAAATTGGGCGCACGATTTGCCAACTCCAATTTTGTGAGGTAGCAAAATTCAATAACTATAAAATCCAAAGGGTATGAATAATATTTTGATAATTGGACAATTCTAATTTACGTAACATAATTTAATCATATGTATATTATATAGTATAGGTAAGGATGTCAATTTAGCCCGAAACTCGTAGGTTGGTCCGATTAACCCGACAACCCGACAGGGTTCGGGTTGAAAAATCACAACCAAAAAAAAATCTCAACCCGAATGACCCTAAACCGAATAGCCCACAACCCGATAGGGTTGGCCCGAAGATAATCCGAACCCATAGGGTCAACCCGAAAATTAGTGAGTTCTCGTTATTTAGTTTTCAAACTTAATTAATTTATTATTTTTCCAACTTTTGAAAGTTAGTATAGTAAGATTTTTTTCAAATATATGTGAAAAAATGCAATTTGATTTAAAAAATTAATATCTTAATTTAAAAAATTCATAAATTTTTTTGAACCCGATTGGCCCGGCGGGTTAGCCCGAAACCTGAAGGGTTAGGGTAAGGTTGTAAATTTTTTACCTGACAAAATTTGCAACCCGAATAGCCCGCATCGAATAGCCCTACAACCCAAGAGGGTTGGTCCGAATCGAACGGGTTGGCCCAATTGACATCTCTAAGTATAGGTCCATATTTTTCTTTTTTCAGTTAATCGGGTAATTACCCGACTCGAAAATAACTTATTTTTCAATTGAACAAGAGCAAGTTTAGCTGTACTTCAGCATTTTCAAAAACATTTGATCTGCAAGTATTATCAGCCTCAATAAATGCGTCACCTTCTTCAGCTAAAATCTAGTAAAAGGATTGCTCAGATATCCTTTTCGTTGATCTCGGTTTGCTCAAAAATATCTCAACATGTCTATTGCAGCCTCTCTGCTCCAGGAATTCAACCCCTACCAACACATCCTTCCCAATTCCAAACCAATCTGCCTGAAATCAACCGCTACATTATCTCCTTCAACAAAAAGATAACCTCCTACATCCGATGCGGGGACCTAAATTCTGCTCTGCATGTTTTCCAGAGTATGAAAATGAAGAATACGGTCTCTTGGAACTCAATTCTAGCCGGGTTTTCGAGCAAGCCCGGGAAATTGAGAGAAGCCCGCCAACTGTTCGACGAAATTGCTGAACCAGACAATATTTCGTACAACCTCATGTTGGCTTGTTATTTCAGAAATGGTGATGTGGAAGCTGCCAAGGAATTCTTCAGAAAGATCCCAGTAAAAGATACTGCTTCGTGGAATACTATGATTTCAGGGCTTTCGTGGAACAGGATGATTGATGAGGCTCGGGATCTTTTTGTTGTGATGCCAAGAAGGAATGCTGTCACATGGAATGTGATCATATCGGGATATGTTGAGAGTGGGAATATGGACTCGGCATTGGAGTTATTCGCGGAAGCTCCTATGAAGGGCGTGGTTGTGAGGACGAGTATAATAACTGGATACATGAGGAGCGGGAAGGTTGAATTGGCTGAAGAGATGTTCCACGAGATGTTCGAGAGGAATTTGGTGACATGGAATGCGATGATTTCAGGCTATGTCGAGAATGGTAGAGGGGAGGATGCTTTGAAGCTTTTCAAGAAAATGATGGAATTGGAGATTCAAGGCAATCCATCTAGCATGAGTAGTGTCCTTTTAGCTTGTAGTAATTTGTCCATGTTGAAATTGGGGAAACAAATCCATCAGCTTGTTTTCAAGTACCCTATGTGTTTGGACACGAAAGTGGGGACTTCATTGGTAAGCATGTATTGCAAGTGCGGGGTTCTTGAAGATGGATGGAAACTCTTCATGGAGATGCGGCTTAAAGATGTGGTTACTTGGAATGCAATGATTTCGGGTTATGCCCAACACGGGGTCACCCATAGTGCTCTCGAGCTATTTAATGAGATGAGAAACCAAGGAATGAAGCCAAATTCAAATACCTTCATTGGAGTTTTATCTGCCTGTAACCATGCAGGATTAGTAGAACTAGGGGTTCATTATTTTGAAAAAATGCAGAAGGATTATGGAATTGAAGTAAAATCGGAGCATTATGCAAGTATGATAGATCTTCTTGGTCGAGCTGGTAAGCTTACTGATGCTCTGGATTTGATCAAAAGAATGCCTTTTGAGCCTCATTCTGCCATGTATGGATCCCTTCTAGGTGCTTGTAGGGTTTATAAGAACTTAGAAATTGCTGAGTTTGCTGCCACAAAATTGCTTAATCTCGAACCTAGTAATCCATTTGCATATGTGCAACTTGCAAATGTGTATGCTGCAAAGAAGAAATGGGAAAGTGCTCGTAGAGTTAGAAAGGCAATGAAGGATATTAGAGCCATTAAAACACCTGGATATAGTTGGATTGAGATCAAGAGTGTGATTCATGAATTTAGATCAGGAGATAGGCTTCATCCTGAACTGAAAAACATACACAGAAAACTTAATGAGCTTGAGAAGAAAATTAAGTTGGCAGGATATGTGCCTGATCTTCAATCTGTCTTGCACGATGTCACAGAGGATGAAAAGGAGCAGCTACTTCTTCTGCATAGCGAGAAACTGGCAATAGCCTTGGGAATAATAAGCCTGCCATTGAGTGAGCCTATCAGGGTTTTCAAGAACTTGAGAGTTTGTGATGACTGCCATTTAGCAACGAAATATATTTCAGCAATAGAAGGTAGAGAGATCGTTGTTAGAGATACAATGCGGTTTCACCATTTTAAAAATGGAAAGTGCTCTTGTGGGGACTACTGGTAATACTTCTTAATGTGAGGAAGCTGCCGGTGGAGCTCTTTTCAGGGTATATTTACCCAGTGGAAAATAGAGCTAATCATCATATGGTTTCAACGAGGCATGGGGTTGCCTTGCACGATCTAAAACTCCTTTGATCTCCACCAGTAAGTTAAAGGAAACATCCGAATGTTAATACCACGTGACTGTATGTTGGTTCTTTCTTTACAGTTTTAAATGAATTTTATCCGTGTTGGACTGCAAATCGGTTGATGGATATATTCTATGTCATTTTAGTTTCTCTTGGCTTTCTGCAAGCACCTCACTATTGCAGACTGTAAACATTATTATATCTCCTGAAGTATATCCACGGTGTACTGTAAAACCACTTATTCTCTGAAATTCTTTTCAATATCAAGAGTAAATGTATCAAGCAAGTATTGCTTACATCCTTTTATCTTTGGTGAACTTTGGACATGAAATAAGCGTTGAATAGCTGGTCTTTCCTGGTGTTAGTATTTTGTTTTTTCGTGGCGTTCATAACAATGCAGAGCTACATGGCTATAATTGAGTAATTCTGACTGCTGATCAATTAAATATAAGCAACTTAGAAAATTGTGGTTAGATGAAGCTTTGTAACAAGATGATGTTGGAGATGAATCAAGTCAGAGTTTCTGGAGAGGGAATTTTCATTATCAAGATACTTGAGAGTGTTCCCAAGGAATATTTGAAACTTCTCGTATGGGATTTGAAGATGTGCAAAATGAAACTATTTAGTTCAATTTGTTTACTAGTGGTAGAATTTGTTTGTTTTTTTTCCTTTTATTTGCTTAATGTGTTTTCTGTTTGCTTGGCAGAGATGAATAAAGATAATGAAAGTTCTCAGATCAAAGAAGCATGCAA
>JAYDZE010547523.1:0-13866 GCA_034509125.1 Monilaria moniliformis | reverse complement strand
TGTCGCATCCCACATGACACACCAAGTTTCTGTTGGGAGCTCTGTGTAGACCATGCCAACTGATAGTTCTCCCACAGCGCTTCGCTTTCCTCTTCCGTGGGCTTTTGCATCCGTGTCCCCCCTTCGTGTATCTCCCTACACACAAACTTCCAAACCTGCCATAGCATGATGCACCATATTTCATATCCACGTTGTCCATTTTCTCGTATTATTGCCTCTGCCACCATGCTTACCCCCACCATGAATCCCTTTTTCATCATAACCTAATAGCTGCTATGTTTCCAAATTTCCTTCACTTTTGGGCAAAACATCAGAGCATGTGTTGTGGTCGCCCATGTGTCTTTATACAACGTACAAATTCCATCCGTCGGCACGTGACGCTCCTTCAAGTTTCCGGCCGTCGGAATGAGTTCTTTGTACGCTCTCCATAGGAACACCCTTGCATTTAGGGGGATATTTGTGCCCCATACATGCGTTCCCCACCACTTTTTGTCCGCTGTGCTTGTCGTTTCATCATGAGAGAAGGAGCCTATCTGGAGGAGATATGCCGACTTCACCGAGAATTTTCCGGTCGGCTCATAAATCCACGTCCTGTCATCTTCGTCCCCTCGCTCCCCTATCGGTGTGTTAAGGACCACAGCTATTTCATGTTCCATGAATTTTTCCTTTAGTAGCTGTTCATTCCATTCGCCCTCCGTCGTAAGAAGTTCGTGCACTAACATAGCATTATCATTCGCCATCAAAGGTGTTCCTATCTTCCCCTCCTGTAGTCCCAGCACCCACCTATCCTCTTACACCTTTATTCTCCTTCCATTTCCCACCCTCCACCACATTCTCTCTCTAGCACTTCCCGGCTTCCAATTATCGATCGCCAAACAAAGGAGCAATTTGGCTGCGTCTTCGCTTTTAGCAGTTCGCCTCCTTTTGCATATCGTGCTCGGAAGACCCTTGCAACCAGAAATTGTGGATTCGTGATCAGTCTCCATAGTTGCTTAACCATATGCTCATCGGATATTATAGTATCTTCTCATCTTACTAAAATCTTAGTGATCATTATCATCTCGTCTAAATTTGGATTGATACTATTAATTATTTGTATCATATTTATCTACTAAAATTATTAACACCAATCTATAAGAAATTATTTGGAATGCACCCACATCAAGTTTCGACATAGGATATTGAATTTTAAGTATTTTTTTTTAGATAGTCAATAATTTGATTTTTTTTATTAGATAATCAATAATTTGAATTCTCAAGATATTTTATTTAGAAAGTCAATAGTATTGGGTATAAATGTAATTTCGTAAGCGTTTGACCAAAATCGTGAGTGTGTACTGTTTACAAGAAGCAGACTTCAGCGGAAAGCGTAGGGAACTGAAGGGAAATCACAGGAGGGAGCAGCCGGTCATACAATCAATCATTTCCCTGAATATTATTCAACCACTTTTTTTTTCTCTCTCTCTCCACTCTACTCCTACTTTCCCCCTTTGTTGCCGTGGAAATCGTTGGCGACTCGCAAAAAATCGACAGTTGTCAAAAACCTAGAGAGACAGAGAGTGAGTCCCTTTGGATCGGCGATGGCTTCCTCTTCAGATCGCGAAACCGCTGTTTACGTCGCTAAACTCGCCGAGCAAGCCGAGCGATACGACGGTAAACTCTTCATCGCTCCAACTAAATTTGGCTTATATTTATCGATTTGGTTTAGCATGGATATCAATCTCGTCTCTGCTTGCGCTTTGCGTAACACTATGCTAAGTTTAGGGAGCGTGAAGTAGTAATCTATTGGTTTCTGCTTGTGTAGTTGCGTTGCTTGATGTTGCTGCAGCTCTGTTACAAGTTGGGAGATTGAAATTTCTGCTTAAATGCATTCTGAAGATAGTATTTTTGTGGAGCCCTAAGTTCATCGTTCTTAGTGTTTAGTGAACTTTCTCCGCTTTCTGTTTTTATTATGTTTTTCTTCGGTTTTAGGGGTTTCAAGTTTTAATTTATGTTTGTAATGATTTTTCACATTTAACTGACTATTGGTCAGTTACGATCTGTCGCTGGTGTGGCACGGTTTTCTTTGGTCCATTTGCGGGTCTAGATTGCTCAGTAGCAATCTAGATAGTTTTATGGGGTATAAACATATTGAGCTGATAAAATTCTTTGGATTTTGTGACACGGATAGAACTTTACTTTTATGATATTTCTCTTCTCTTTAACTTTACTCTTTCCATTGCTGATTGGCAAGTTTTTTTAATAACTGGAAAGTGTTTTACCTGTTCTGTTCTACTAATTCGGGTTTTGATAATCCCGATCTAGTGAAATTTGGTTTTACATTATTGTTTTGATTGAACAGAAAGAAACATAACAATCTGACTTTTGATTCAAAAACATCGGGTAATTTTGCAGAGATGGTGGAATCAATGAAAAAGGTGGCTAAAATGGATGTGGAGTTAACAATAGAAGAGAGGAACTTGCTATCTGTTGGGTACAAGAATGTGATTGGGTCTAGAAGAGCTTCGTGGAGAATCTTGTCATCAATTGAGCAGAAGGAAGAGTCCAGAGGAAATGAGCAGAATGCTAAGCGGATCAAGGAGTACCGCCAGAAGGTTGAGTTAGAGCTCACTAATATTTGTAATGATATCATGACCGTCATTGATGAGCATCTTATTCCTTCGTGCACGGCTGGTGAATCAACTGTGTTTTACTATAAGATGTAAGAAGTTACTGTCTGTTATTGACAAAATATTGGATTTGTGATTTTTCCTTTTGCTGCTAACTTGAATGTCTTTCACCTTCTCAGGAAAGGGGATTACTATAGGTATTTGGCTGAATTTAAGGCTGGTAATGACAGGAAAGACGTTGCTGATCAGTCACTTAAAGCATATGAGGTATAAATCAGGTGTCTTATCAATTTACAGTTCATGCATAAGGTTTCCCCCAAGTCCACCCAACCCCCGAAAAGAAGGATAGGATTTCATAAGGCTTACTGATTCTTGTTTGTCATAAGTGATGTTTCTATTTATAAATAATCTAAGAATTCCGACAACAATGATTAATCTGGATATGTGATAACCTGGATTTTTTTTTTTGACTTGTGATAAACCTGGATCTTATTGTGCATCTGAGAAGATTTTCTTTGCAGTAAACAACAAGAAGAATTATCTGTTGTTTGTGTATTTTCTTAAATCTTAATCTATATTTAAGAGCCAAATATCTGTTTGCAACGAAAAATCCAATGATCCTGGAGAGCAAACAATTTTGAGCTGTAACTTTGATACTGACTCTACTCGCATAATAACCTACTTTGTTTTATACTTACTATTCTTCTTTGAACTTGGTTAAAGTTGGCTACTAGTTCTGCCGAGACGGAGCTGCCTCCAACACATCCTATTCGCTTGGGGTTGGCTTTGAATTTTTCAGTCTTTTACTATGAAATTTTGAATTCCCCTGAAAGGTATGTTTTCTCAGCAATACTGTTGATTCTAAAATATATTCAATCACTTCAAATCAATCTCAACTGCCTTATCTATATGTTCCAGGGCCTGCCATCTTGCAAAGCAAGCTTTTGATGAAGCTATTTCTGAGCTTGATACCTTGAACGAAGAATCATACAAGGATAGCACCTTAATTCTGCAACTGCTCAGGGACAACCTCACACTGTGGACCTCTGACATTCCAGAGGATGCAGGTAACCTGATAGCCATTAGAAATAGTGAAAATCAAATATTTTAGTTTTTGTTAAATTTTAATGGGCAAAGACATAAAGTTCTGCAAAGATTCACTTCCTTTCCAGTTGGCTTTTATCAGAGTAACTCAGAATCTTCAGAAATTTTTACATCTAAATGTTTGGTGTTATCATTGCATTACACATGTTAGTAAAGTTCTCATTTACCACAAAGTTGAAATGCAAGCAATATGAGTTACTGCTATGCACCAAGCTGGTCTGGCAAGACTTTGTGATGTTGAAGGACAGAATTATTTGTGTGCCTCATCATGCAAGAAAATATTTGTATATGATGATTGATATTGTTAGTTTCAAATCTTTGTGAGCCGAAACATAACATGACATTTCTATCCCTGAAGTTCTTTTTATTTGTTATTCAGAATACTGACTACCTACTAAAAAAGAAAGAAAACATTCTTATCATTGTATGAGAATTGGTTATAGGCAGTGACTTGTGTTCCCCGTAACCAAATTCACAGACAATATCTGTTCTTCTCTTATCTCAATACTATGAATCTCCTCCATGCCCTGCTGAAGATAGAGATGTAGTCAGTCAGTATATAATGAATTGACCATATTAGGCCTCAAGATGTGCTGCTGCTATATTTAAATAATATTTCTAGTGCATCAATAATAGTGAAGACTTTATGAATTATAAGATATAGAATCTAGGTTCTTATCTCATGCATCATCTTCTAAGGATAAACCCTTCTCAAAGCATATTCTTTCCATCAGATTTCCATCATATAGTAAAGTAGAAACTTACCAAATGCGACAACCTATGTTGCCTGCCACTTGTTTGTGGAAGATCAATCATGTCCAGTGTGGAAATTATTGGAGAACCTTAGGGCACCCATCCTCCAAGATTCTTTCTTGTGCTTCTGAAAGTATGTAATCTTTTATCCCTTGCTCGCAGATGAAGCACAAAAGCTGGATGCTACCACCAAGGTTGGAGGAGAAGGTGCAGTTGCTGAGGTGAGTTTTTTCCCCATCTCCTTTTACTTAGTAATTACAGTTGTTTACAAATTGACAGTTTGCCCGAGTCCCAACTGCCCTCTTTTTTTATGTACATTGCAGTGAAACTGCTCCATGCGCAAGGGCAGATTGGTGATTTGTTGAGGAGATGTTTGTTTGGGGTCGAAGTAGATACTTTGTTTTGTGCTTGTGTATTGTTGCTTTGTGTGGTTGTGATTGATGTTGGCTTGTGGTTTGTTGATGTGGGATTTGATGTGGCGTATAGGTGGTTTAATTTTAGTGACTACCTTAGCCTAGATGTGTTTGTTTGAATTACTCAACATATCATTAAGTTCGTCTCCATCAAACTTCTCATTTGAAATATTTTCCTGCATATTAACATGTCTTCGGCCCATTTTTTACTGTGACCATAAAAATAAATTAGTAATTATGCTGTTAGACATTTGGCATTTTGTAAATAAATTGTTTTTATGAATCAATTTGGCTTTAGATAATACGCAATGTTTGCAGCAAAAATGAATTCATTGATTATTTGAACCAGGTATTGTTAGTTTTGACTTTTGAGCTTAGTTCACGACCCAACCCTTAATGAATCTGATCAACCCCTGAAAAATTGTGTTGATATATTTTTGAAGTAAATAACTATAATAAAGTGATCTTTTTATATCGTGTAAGCACATTTTAAACTTACTACGAGGATTAATTTATAATTTGTGGGTCACGAGCTCCTAATTGAGTCTTTGACAAAATTGAGTAAAAAGAATGGCTCCTCATTTACCTCCGTGATTGGAGTAACTTGGATTCGAGGGGAAAGTGTCATTATCAAAGCTTAATGAAAGGTGGCGACTTATATCTGAAGGGAAGGTCGTTTACTACTCGTAATAATGTAAGATATATATTTATGTATTGTTTGGTTGAAATATCAAAATTGTCGATAAACTCTTCCACCTATACATAAACAACAGATAAGTATTAATTTATTACTATTTAACTCACTACTCCAATTCTCACCTCATACCTGTAAAACAAAATATTATTTTATTTTATTTGTGTTGGGGAGACAAGTTAAATGCATCTAATTAACTAATAAATTAAATAAGTATTAATATAGTAGATATATAATTATAGCATGAATATTTTTGCCATGAAGCAAAAGAAAGTTCTAATTTTGGAAGGGGAAGAGTGGGCATATGCCTAGAACAATTCTCCCTCCAGAATTCCTTATTCACTTGGAATACTTCAAAGTGCCATCACAAATCACAATTCTGCACCAACTCAAACACATATACAACAAAACACATTCTTCTATTCTCCAGCCACCATAAACCCCTATTGCGATGAGAATCTATCCCTCCCTATTTCAATCACAACGCATCTCACTCTCTCCTTCAATCCACGCAACACCATCACCAAACCGCATTCACAGCCTATGGGCTCCGCGGCGGAGAATTCCGGCTCGGATCCTCAGATATCCGCCGTCATATTCGATTTGGACGGCACCCTTTTGAACACAGGTATATATTTCTTGCCGTTTCTCTCGATATCAGTGTTTCGCCTAGATTGATTCTGACGAAGTGTGGCGTTTCTTTGTTGTCAGAGGATGTTACAAAGAATGTATTAAAGAATTTCTTGGCGAAATACGGGAGGGTGCAGGACAATGAGAAGGAGAAGAAGAGATTGGGGATGACTTTCAAGGAATCATCTCTTACAATCGTCAATGACTATGATCTTCCACTCACCACCGAGGAATATGTGCAGGAAATCTTGCCAATGTACCAGGGAACGTGAGTTTTTCTTCTTTAGACATAATATTGCTTGGATTTTAGGATTATATGCAATCATCAATACTAAAAATCCTGTCTTTAGAAGGATGTTGTTTTATGTCGAGTGATTGGACACTGTTTAGCTTATTTTAATACATCTTAAAACAGCATATAAGTTGGGGGTCTTCCCCCATAGTTGGTGTGAGAGTATTAGTTCAAATATGTATCGGAGAAGCTCTGCAATCCCTATAGGTTTTGTTGTTTCTGTGTGTAGTTTGAGGATCGTATCAAGTTCTATGCTAGTCGGTAGAGTGCCACTTGACAAACCACTCTGTGACTTCATTTGCACTTCTTAATTATTGTAATTGTTATTCTTTTTAGCTTGTCTATGGAGAAGATTGCATTAGATGTCTCAATGTTTATCTTGTGATCTATTTGGTGTAGGTGGCAACTGGCCAAACCACTTCCTGGTGCTAACCGTCTCATGAGACATCTTCACAAGTACGGTGTGCCATTTGGACTCGCTTCAAATTCTTTGAGGAAGAATATCGAGGGGAAAATATCTCACCATGATGGTAGCCAGTTACTCTCCCTTTCCTATTGTATCTGCCTAATCATGGTTCATGATATCACATTTTAGATAGAACTAGAAGACCTATATATACAACTCTATCATGCTGATTGCTGTGTTCTAACATTCAGAACTGATAACAAGTCAGCTGCAATTTTACCACTTATTACTTCTTCAGGCCATTATTGTACTCCCTCCGTCCCCTAAGAAATAGTCATAATGGGGTGTGGCACGGGTTTAGTATAAGTGGTTGGAAAGTTGTTGGTATATTGTAAGTGGAGAAAGGGTCTCACTTTATGGGTAATGTTAATAATGATTAATAAATGTGTGAGTGGAGAAAGTGGTGGGCATGTGGTAGAAAGGATAAATAAATTGATATATTGAGAGTAATATGTTGTGAGGCGGTGTCTATAAATGGAAAGAGACTAATTTTTGTGTACGTACCAAAATGGCAAATTAGGACTATTTTGTAGGGACGAAGGGAGTATGAAATAACAAAGGGGGAGCAATTTAATTAAAATTAATTCCCAATGACTCAGGACAAAATTGCTAATATACGGTTTTTTTTCCTCCTTTTATGTTATATACCTGTTACTGATAGAAATTATGAGTACCATGCCATGAATAGACTAGTCAATCAGAAATTCTCAGTTCAAACTTAGTTGTCTGTTCATGTTAATAACATGGACAGACAACTATGTGTTCAAATACAATACCTGGTATCTATCATGGTATCCTCAAGTTGTTACATGTTTTTTTTCTCAATATCAAGTCTTCACGTTGGTTGTTTTGGGTATCTCTAGTGACATTGTGTCATCAGTTCGTCAGAGAATATATAGTACTGCCTCGTCTAACCTAGCCAACTGATTGTTATTTCGAAGCCCTTTGTTTGCCTCCTTTTTTTTCGGTGGAGTGATGCTTCCTTAGTTTCTGCCTCAATATCTTTTTTAATACTTTCTGTTTATAGGTTGGAAGGATAACTTCGATGTCATTCTTGGAAGTGATGAGGTGAAATCAGGGAAGCCCGCTCCAGACTTGTAAGACAGATTTTGCATTTCTTTATGGCACGTTTGTTACTTTTGCTTGATTTTTCAATGTTGTGGTCATATATGATTTTTATCATTCTCAAATCTCTCTCTCTCCATTTTTTTATGCTCGTAAGTATTCCTCCAATCATTCATTTCCAGATGAAGAGATGGACTTGACTTCCATTGAAAGTAAATACTGTAGAATCTCTTACGACTTACGAGTATAACATGAGTTTATGTACCTTTCTGATGTAATAGCATTGTATTTTTTTATTTGAATATATATTCAATGTTGCTGCTGCACAGATTTCTGGAAGCTGCAAAAAGAATGGAAGTGGATCCTTCATGTTGTCTTGTGATCGAAGACTCCATGTAAGTTCACCATTGCATCATAAATAACATAAAGATTAGCGCGCTATTCTCCACATTATCTTTTTTGCCACAGTTGACTTTAACTTTGTTGCCGCAACATATATTTTTTCTCTTCTAGAAACTGTAATTTTTCCCACGTCTTCTCCTCAACAGTGTCGGTGTCAAAGCAGGAAAGGCTGCTACAATGAAGGTTGTAGCCGTGCCATCACTTGAAAATGAATCTGATTCATATTCAATTGCTGATTCGATACTGCACTCACTCCTAGAGTTTCAGCCAGAACATTGGGGTCTTCCCCAGTTTGATGATTGTACTGTCTCCTGCTTTGATCGAATACACTCCGCTTGTTTTCATCCCTTGCTTGAGTAGATGCATGACTTTCTGACTTGATGATTGCAGGGGTTGATAATGCTTTGCCTATTGAACCTATTCTTCTCACAGGTGTCCTTAGCAACGGGCTTTTTCAGGCACAGTCAGGTTGAACACTTAATTTCATTTACGATAGTCCTCTGAACGTTGTTTTGTTGATGCTCTGACCTAATCCAACGCCATCTCTTCCAAATATTTAATTTATTCCGCGCTTAACTTTTTTCTACAACTTGCTGTTTGTTGCTCTGTTCAACACCCGTTTATGTGTTCTTTTATGGAATAAACGTTTGAAAAAAAAACTGAACTGGTGATCCAGATAATGGATTGTCTGACCTTCCGAGTCAAATATGGGGACTGTACATTGGCTGGGCCAGATTAGATGGGCAGGTCTTGAAGACTGTAATCAGCATGAATTGGAAGCTTGGTTGCTGTGGTTCTAAGAGAACAATCGTGAGTATTTTTTTCCTCTACTTTTGAACATGTAATGCTAATTAGCATTTGGATAATGCATATACTTCGTCAGAGCTTCACCATTACTACATTCCTTCTTCATACTTTTTACACAGATAGATAGAGAAGCCAGATGCATTTGCAACTTTATTTCCTCAATGTGATTAAATTAGGTTCCCATCACATTCTAATACAAATTAAGATGCTTTTGATCTGATCTTGGTCAAGATTTTGAAGTTAGGCTCCAAATTCTGTCGATACATTCCAACATGCCTCTTTTCTTGTTCTGCACTTCTGCTCGTAACTCAAGAGATCATGCTGCCCTCAATTTTCCAAGTTGAATGCATTTCAAACCACTTGGTTATACTAGGGTTCTTTCACAATGTTCAAAATACTGTTCTTGTTCTTCAGTTCTGTTTAAATGGCCTACCTCTAACAGCTTCTCCATGTGACTTCTTTTGACGCAGCAACCATGTCTGCTCAATGGAGATCATGTTGAAAGTCAAGACAATAAGATACAGTTGCTGCTTGTGGGCTACCTCCGGAGATCATGCAGCGTGGTAAAAAGAAACTTATTTTTAATATACTACTTGAGTTGGCACTTGTCCATGTCTTCTAGCAAATTCTCTCGTGTTTCAAGTCCCCTCTAGACATCCAAGAAAAATGCTTGCTTCTATTTCTAATTCAACACCCGAAATCCTATTATTCATTGAAAGAGCGCTGGTGTTATAATATTTGCTTCATATGTGCATTTTGATTTCAATACTTAATATCAGCATGGTTCTTTATTATGCTGAATGGCTGTCTGAATTCCAGTATGTAATTATATACGTGTCTTTCTTTATAATTACATTCACAAATTTCATTGAAAACGATAATCTGTATGCCACTATTTTCCCTATTTTCTGTTATTTATATAGTTAGTTGTGCGCAAATATGCAGGGGAGTATGTTGAACTGCCCAGAGATAGTTGATGAAGACAAAGTGACAGCTGATGCTGCTTTAGATTTGCCTGCATTTTCCCATAAAATATTTGAATGTTGAAGAAAGATGAAGATGCTGCTGCTGCTGCTGCTGCTGCTGCTTTACACAAACCACGAGCTTTAGTTTATTGCTTCTGCTTGGTGGATTTTATGTATTTTCTCTAACTTCCTGCCTATAACACATTTTTTTGTTTGTTCAAATAAAATGGATCAAATAATTGGAAGTGTTCATTTCATGTTAATTTAATTATAGAGGTGTGTTGGGAAATAACACAAAATCACGAAAAAATAATAAAGAATATGATAATTGGTTGCCCAGACTACGTCTAAAGGTGCTAGGTGTTGCCAAGCCATGAATATTTTACTAGAGAATTTTTGATAATAATATGGTGCACTTTATAATTATAATCAAGGATGCAATAAATAAATGAATACAAAAATAAATTGAGT
Organism: Monilaria moniliformis; assembly: GCA_034509125.1. Lineage (NCBI taxonomy): Eukaryota > Viridiplantae > Streptophyta > Magnoliopsida > Caryophyllales > Aizoaceae > Monilaria > Monilaria moniliformis. Next base: position 3,195 of record JAYDZE010547523.1, on the reverse strand, counting down.
TTTTATTTATAAAACTAATATTGAGGCAAGTTACCATATCATATCTTCAATTATTTAGAATTATGATTTTCAATTCTTCTTTTAGATATTATTATCTGAAACATAGATAAAATCATAAAAGTGATTATGTATCATAAAAATATTTCTTATAAATATAAGTATATAACATATTATAAGACACCATTTCAAATAAATATGAGTAATAAAAATGTAATACACAAATAATATCAATAGACTGTAGATTATGAAAATTAAAAGTAATAAATTCTTTATATTTAAAAGAGGAATAATATTTTTGGATGATATCTTACTCTTTGCTGTACACTAGTCTATTTTCTTCCTCACCAATTCTTTCTACTATAAGTCCTGCAACACAAGATCGTAAAATCATCTCAAATGGCGATCAGCACTTTACCAAGGCGAAGCATCAAGGTTTATTTCTCTTTTTGCAAAATTTATATGATGCCTAGTTTAATTCATCCTGTGAAAAATATTAATTTTAAAAAAAGATTCTGGTTGCATGCAGGAAATTAACTAGGTAGGTCTACTTCTCTCTTCATTGCTTTTATCTCAGTAAAGGCTCAAGGTTTTTCTTATATACTTGCACTATATTGCACTACAAGGAAAAATGCTATGCATATGATCTGCACTATATTCTCTGTAAAATAGCCGAAGATGTGCTCGAAGAGGCGAAGAACGACGACACTCTTCGCCTCTTGCTCGAGCTTTTTATTGAGGAGAACTCCTCCGATGCATAGAACTTATCGAGGGCAGAACAGAGAGATTGATGAATCGAATCGACAAGGGGTTGCATCTGACCTTTTAGTCCCGAGATCACGAAAACATTGACCATTCTAGTTCCCAATGTAGAAATCTCAGCCTTCACAGCATTGAGAGGCAGAGCCCCCACAGCTTCTCTCAGATCGCAGCAACAAAGGAAAGCTCGGACCGAAGTCGAAACGGTGCCGTTTGGATCCTCCTCTTCTTCCACTCTCACTTCATCGATATCGCTCGGCACCACCGTCCCTTTAGTAGCTTCGGCTGCACTCTGCCTTAGTAACTTCACTTGATAACTTCACCTTGCTAGTAACCCTGCTTTGTCCATCTGATTCACGATATATTCCAATCATTAACCAATCCAAACATATCCATATTGTTGGTTTTAACTTTTGTGACTAAGACGTGTCAAAACACTAAGATAGGACGGAGCCCACGGCCAAGGCATAAATTTTCGAGTTGGGTCAATATTCGATCAAACATCGGGACCAATTTTGACAGCTCTATTTATAATAAATTTCTAGAACCAAAAATTCAAAATTCAAATTTTGTACCAACTTAGATTTAAAGTTTATAATATTGTAAGAACCACTAAGAACTCAAAATCAATACACTACCTATATATGGCATTTGTGATAATATAAAATACTAATTATTATAAGTAGGAAGAGATGAATGATATTTATACCTTGGTAGTTCCAGGAGCTAGTGTTGTGAGGGTGGCCAAGTGGGCATTGATTTTTTCCCTTCTTCGCCTTTCGGCACCGCTGTGATTCCTCAAGAGCAATCAAAGACTTTTCTGCATCACCCACCATTTGTCTTGGCTTCATAATGAGCTCTCTCCTCTCTCATTGTTTAGAAACAACGATGACGTTGATGACGCTCCAATATTTCTTACCACACCTTGGAACTTGGAACTTGGAACTTGGAACCCCAAGTAGTTCCCTTCAAAACTGTCGATAAAATCCATCTTAATTTGCTGATTGTTAGAGCTATAAAACCATACGGATCTTTGTGATAAGAGTATTTTGCGATCACACTACAAAGTTTTATTCCTCCTGTGTTTCCATGTGTTGAAAAATAAGCAATTTGATACTTATCTTAGTGTTTATTGTATTTAAAAAATGAAGTTTGTAGGTAGCACTTGGTTCCCACCCTCAGTTGAATAAGGAGATTCCTGCAATATCTCATTTTTCAATCTCAAAATCGATCTTTCTTTCACTTGTGGCTAAAACTATCCAACTAAATTTTCCTACAGACAGAACAATAGAAAACTAACTCAATTCTTGTTGGAAGAAATGTAGGAATTAGAGCACCAAACACCATCGTATTATTACCAACTAGCAGAACAAACTTATGCCATATCTTCACACAAAGCATATATAAGAAAAACAGATTCCTAGGTTCAACCAGAGCAGCCTACTGGCTGCAGCACTCAGACATTTCTTGATATCTAAAGCTCAGCTCAAACTGAGTAGAGAAGAATGAAGACTTCCCATGTCTTCAGTTGCTGGATTGTCGCAGCTCCGGGCGGACGAAATCTGCATCCGCGGGCACTGAGATGTCGACAGTGGGCCTCAGCTGGGCACATACTTCGATTGCACCGTGCACAGGATCTGAGAGGAAGTTGCTCATGAGGTCCTGGTTGATGGGGGAGCCATTGTCCACTGCTACCAGCGCCTGCTGGGTGAGTATGTAATCGAATCTCGGGGCCCATTTCCTTGATCCCAACCGGGCTGTTGTCGAGCAGTTGTCGACCATGAATGATACACCACGAGCATGCATGAAAGGATTCAACGAGTCCACGGACTCGATCACACTCTCGTTTATAATCTCAGAGTATGAGTGCCCCTTCTTCCTCAAGATCTCAATCTGAGTTGTCCAAAAGCAAATTTAAGAACATAAAATTAGATTAGAGGGACCATCTCTTTTGAGTTAAAAGTTAACAGAACAAATTTACAGAACCATCAGAGATTTGTGACACCAAATCATTTAAACATGCTGCATATTTGATTCTTTTTTACTCAAAAGCTCACACTGAAAAGGAATATTTCGTTACTGTTCAGCTTCATAAGCAATGAGGAAATGAATATGAGATGGGACAATGCACCTGGGCCATCATCAATGCAACAAAGACTCCTGCTGTGAAAGGATACAGAGGTCCCAAGTCACCTGCTGGACGTTGGGCTCTCACACGCTCACCAACTTTCCACATCCGGGTCTGATCGATTTTACCCATAGGGAAGGCGGGTAGGCCTTCCTTATCCTGAAGGAGGAAAGCAGAAAGATAAATATTGGTTGGAGAAATAGGAAACACGAGTGGTCTCATCAAAATGAATCACTGGTAGACATACATAAAATCGACGGCCAGCCAAGACAACACTCCTGATCTCACTGCCACTGGCCACATCTTCATAG
>JAYDZE010547512.1:0-13868 GCA_034509125.1 Monilaria moniliformis | reverse complement strand
GAACTCAAGTTTGACAGCCTAGTTGTTACGATTATTCGACTCCCATTTTGGTTATCAGGAAAGAAAAATTTGATCTTGTTCCACACCTCTATACTCCACATATCATCCATTATTACGAGATACCTTCTACCATATAAAAACTGGTATAATTTTTCTGCTAATTCATTCTCACTCAGATCACTACTAGAATCTCCACTTGCTTGGAAAAGAACTTCTCTAAGTGTTTCTCTAACATTATAAGTTTGAGAAATTGTAGTCCAAGCACGAATATCAAAATGCTCCTTAACAAATGCATTCTCGAATAGATTTCGGGCAAGAGTGGTCTTACCAATGCCCCCCATCCCCATGATGGGGATGATTTGGCGATTCAGTTGATCTCCAGTGAGCTTATCCAAGACTTCAAGAAACACTTGGTCAAAGCCCACCATCACGTTTGCCTTCACAGTAGAAGAAGACGTCAAGGCAGCAATGAGCTTTTGCTGCAGCTGAGCTTCGATTGCAATCTTCTTTACCTCTTTCTTGATCAAATTCATTCTTCTATCACTTTCTGTAGATCTTGATAGAAATCAACAATTGTGGATTGCCTGTCAATTTGAACCACAATATGGGATTCGATAACATCCTCAGCTGCATAAACCGCATCAGCAATGCGACGCTCCAATGGATCAGCTTCATTGCTATCGGAAACAGGGGAAATATAAACATCAAGAAAATCCTGCAAGAAGGTAATATTTTGAGTGAGAGATTGAACTTGTTTTTTGTGGATAGAAATGGGAGGGGAAGGATGCTTGTCAAGTGTATCTATGATGTGCATAAGAGAAACCAGAGCTCCATAAGCCGCCATGATTAACTCTTTGAATGAAAGAAGACAACCAATTTGGTCCTCAGAATTGCAACTTTTTATATCAGTTAAAGATGCACAAGTCATGTGCAGCATTAATGAGGTCAATGAAATATGCTGCAGTTGTTGGATACAGACTTTTCATATTATAGGCCATTGTGAAAGCCCAAAAAGCAACAATTAATAGAAAGAGTTGACGGTCCCCCTTCAACATAGTTGGTTCCTTCCTCTTTCTCTTGTCAATCCTCTCTTCCAAACTAAGTAGACTTGAGGGATAGTCATGTCTTCCTCCATAGAGATCTTTGTCATATGCTTTCAATGTTCTCAACAATCTTCAATTGGGCAACATTCGACATGATAAAACCTCTCCTTTTGAGCTTCTCTCAACAAATCATAGATTTTGAAGTACTTCATGCCTCTAACTTACTCTCTTGCGATTGTTTCTAAACTTGGAAATTTGGAAATTTATAACTTGATGTTATGTGATGACCAGAGTTTAATTTATAACTTGGAAATTTGGAATCTTAAACTGTTGAACACAATTACATTTTCCTTAAACATTATTTTGAATAATTAAATTAAATAATAATTATAATTTGCTCATACATGGATACCACATACAAGAGAGGAACTTATGCAAGGGGCTCAATTTCAAATAAGGCTAACTGGTTTTTCTTTTTTTTTTTCCTCTTTCTTTTTTGGTGAACAAAAGTAAGAAATTCATAAAATCATTTAAAGTTTATCTTAAAATTGTTTGCTTCCACCTGTGGGAAAACTCATCCCAATCTCATTGGTGCAACTTGCTTTGCAATAGGCTAAGTGCCCATATCTCATTTGTTTGCATTTCAATATTTAAAATAAAATTAAAAAAAGAAACCCTCAGACTTCACAGGAGATCCTCAATTTCATATCGTGTTTCAACCAAGGATTTTTAGCCTGTCACAACACATTTGCTACACCCCCCCCCCCCCCCAAAAAAAAAAGAAAAAAAAGAAAAGATTTTCATTTTCACCAAAATGATGATACATTTGAGAAAATCCAATCCAAGAACATGCTCCAATTCTTTGCATTCAATCTAAATCACTAAAATTACAACCTGTATTGCTACAAAGGGCCAAAAATTTAGTCGAAGGGCCACGATTTTCGCACGAGCAACATGATGAAACTATCAAATTACAAGATATGAGTGCAGGGGCAGTGGGAATAAACTGGCTGTATAGGTTTTACCTGCTGGACGACTGCTCCTTCACAAGCAGAAATCATGCGCCATCCCTTACCAACGAACAAAAGGCTACAGAAGATCAGCTGCTATGTGTGTTCTTACAATGGACTCGGAATCTTCTCAAGGATCACGAGCTTCACCACTCCATCAACTCAATCATCCTCTGCATCATAGCACTCAATGAAAATAATGAGTTTTAGGAAGTTAGCTTGCTACATTTAAGCTCAAAAGAGTTGTGGTCTCTACAATGGCGTTCGTGTTAATAGAAATGGTTGAAAAAGAAGCAAATCTTACAACGGTAACACATCCTTCTTACAGTATGTATCTTTCAGAAAAGGAACAAAGCATATTTTAGTGTCTCGTTCTTTCAAGATTCTCTCAAATGTAAGTTCACCTTTCACTGGCTTCGATTCTTGAAATTTCAATCCAAGTCCTAATACTCCGTTTTAAATAATTTAACTATAGTACCCAGTATAAAGGACCTAACTTTAACCAAAAAATTGAAATTACAAGAACTCAAATTTTACAAAATGACTCAATTTCACCAGAGATGAAAGTACATGAACTCAATTATTAACTACAAAAGTATACTCAAGTCCAAAAAGCAATTCTAAAAAGTCTAAAATTGTGGGAACCTAATGCATTTTTCCTTCTCAAAATCTATAAGAGTATTATCTGTCTTCATAGATGACTGCTACCTACCTTTTCTTTCAATTCCCCAAGGGAGCATTTAGTTTGAGTGATAGAATGGATTTATTAAAAAACGATCCAAGCTAATCCATTGTTTACTTTGATGGATTAATTAAATTTGAGCTTGTTTGACCATCTTAGCCTTCAAATACTCAATTATATATTTCATCAATCTATCCCATCATTCAAAGTAAACGTCCCCTAATAGTATAAGTTTACATCATTATCAAGTATCATGAGATGCTAGGCAGCGCATAGACTACATTTATTCATGAAAGTGACTATAAATCTAAGAATACTTGACTATCCAATCGACATATATGCTAAATTAAGAGGTTTCATGATTTTAGTGTCTTCAAACAACACCATCCTAAAAAGTAGTAGCCATAAAATAATCAGATAATTAAAACTACATATTTGGTACATAGCAACTACCAATAGGGTAAAAGGTCTTTACAGTTTATGTCGAACAATAAAAAACATAGGCACAACTCATAAAAAGTTAATCAGGACTACTAACCCTTTGTTGGATCGATGTGCACAAAGAAACTGGCTGCAACGATGATATAGCACAAAATAAGCATCAAACCTTTGAAATAGTTTGATTGACCTTCCTGCATCGATAGAAGCAGCAAGAATAAAGATTTTCACATATAGATCAAAAACTATTATTCTTCTTTGTCCGGAGGGACTCAATCGAATGTTATGTGCTCGAGCATTGTAGAGAGACGAACCTGAAGCATAAACGCCACCACTAATACCGTGATGAATAGTGTAGCAGTCTCGAAGAGTTGAAAGTTCAAATCCATAGGCTTTCCCATAATCCAACCGACAATTACACAAAACGGAATCTGGAAATACCAGAAATTCAAGAATCATAAGTTTGTTTAAGAGATTTGAGCACCTCAATGGAGGATGTCAAAATCTCAAACAAAATTTGGCAGATGACAGTAAGTTCATAAAGGCTTACTACAAACATTGAAATCTGAGTAGACGACCCAATTGCAACTCCAATAGTTATGTCCTGTAAACAGAACAGTCAAACAAATGAAAGGTACAAAAATGTAACAAAAAAACAGAGTGCTGCGACATTCCAACACTCACAAGCTTGTCCTTCATTGCGAACATGATAGCACTAGCGTGTTCTGCAGCGTTCCCAACGATTGGCAGCAAAATAACACTAATAAAAGCGACGGGCATGTTCATTGAATCGGATGCTCCCTGAAGAAATGTCAATGCTGTCGTCATATATATGTATATATATTTTTTTATCAAATTACAAAGTGTTGTGTATCTTGTTACCTGTATTTCGTCAACAAGATATCCAGATAAAAGGGATATTAAAAAAGTCAAAATAGCTAGCCACCCGATTGCTTCCCACGGGTTAATCTCAGGGACTTCATCATCATCAGCTTCGTCATCATCCCTAACCTGCATAAACACCAAGCAAAATATCAATCAAATAGTGCATAAAATGTAAAATGCACGTAGATTAGTTGAATGCGCATCGTGCAAGATATGCATGTGAATGAACATTCACACGTTACTCGAGTTAGAAGCTTATGAACCTCATCAAGAGAGCTATACAGATTATTTTGACTCTTCAGCTGAAAGAAAAGGTAGCTCGCATAAGCAATCAGCATAACACAGCTAGTGACTCGTGAAAGAGCCATCTCCGACTTGCCCTTGTGCGCTTCTGTATGAGTGAATTGCAGAACGGCCGGGAACAATATGCACATAACCGCCATTAACAATAGCCCTGAATTCACAAGCGCAGTGGCCTGAAAATCCCGACATGCATTAGTTTTTACTCGGGCTAGAATGCACCCTTTTATTGTCAAACTGAAAACCGAAACAAAAGTCCATCCAATTCAACCACCACCTTATTGAAAAGCTGGACTTTTTTATGATGAACAAGCCCACCGCAGAAGAAGGCGCAACCGAGCACCAAGAGCATATTCGACAAGATGGATCCCAGCAAAGATTGCTGAACAACCCTTATCATTCCGTTTTTTAATGCATAAATTGAAATTATCATCTCAGTAGCATTGCCAAATGTAGCATTTAGAAGGCCGCCGACTGCAGATTAAACAATACAAAGCATATAAATTTGGATAGTCTACTTTTGTCGGCACACTGCCAAAAGTGGTTGCAATACATAAGATCTAAAAACATAGAAGTCGCACAATTGACGAAAAGAAAAGAGTAAAATCATCCACACGACATCATGAAATTAACCGAGTTCTATCACCAAGCCCATGGGATATTACAACTTTGCTCGTCTCTATCTGTGAGAAAAGATTTGGGGCTTCCTTCATTTTCAAGGAAGCAAGGATATCGAGCACTATCTTACGTTCAAACTTTCCTCAAGAATCAAGGATACATTCACAAACACTAGTACACCACCTTTAATCACCAATCCCTCTGAGTAGAAATAAACTAGCTCAATCAAGACACTTAGCCCATACACTAATTGCCCAAGATAATTGGCATCCACAAACCGTGAACCATTCATTTAGAGGTAGCTCGTTATTTAGACATAAAAACTACATTCATATTATCTTTCAGTAAGCAACTGAGTCACCTTTGAAAATTTTACGAGATGAAATTTGCAGCAAGCACTAGTTTTAAGGGACAAGTAAACGCAACCGTAAAGGGATCGTACCAGTTGGACCTGTATAACACGCAAGTTGCCTAGCAAAAAAAAATACGGAGCACATCAGTTTTTCATTCATAAACAGAAAACTATGACCAGCGACAAATTTTGTGGAGCAGTTACTCACTCGGTAGCATAACCAAGGCGCTCTGCCAAAGGAATAATGCCGATTAAGCTGAAGAAGAAGACCAATCCCTACAACAGTTATACATCAAAAACTACAAAATACACTCATCAAGGGATTTTCAGCACTATCCCTTTTCCATATAGATATATGATTACAGTTTACTTACATGCAATTTTGTAAAATAGTGTAAAATTATTGCTAACGGCCCAAATGGCAGCAACACGTTGATCCTCGCTTTGATCAAGACAATGTATATACTTCTGAGGATGCTGACTCGATTCACCTTTCGTATAACCCAAGAAGCAGAAAACTGAGGGTGTGCCAAGATATGACGAGAAGGTTCAAAACTCAACGAATGCATCTTATTAGTCGGCTGCGACACTCTAAAAGGGATCTCCTCATCGGAATCAAGGTCTATCTTTTCCTCAACGGATCCCATCTCCAGAAACACTCAACTGCAGAAACTGAAAAAAAACGAACTATTGATTTCAAACCAAATCCCCAAAAGGTCAGGTGATAAATTACATGCCCTAGAAAAATTAACATTTGAGTAAAGCATCAAACTCACTTATTAAGAGATTTAAAACCATTTGCAGATAAAATGAATCAGAAATTAGGGGAAAAACAAACATTTGAGTAAAGCATGAAACTCACTTATTAAGAGTTTTAAAACCATTTGCAGAGAAAATGAATCAGAAATTAGGTGAAAAACAAGCAATGTAATTTGAAGAATTGAAGAATGCTCAATGTATGAATTACTACAATAAACAAGATTTCAGTAAAAACAATAACTCAATCCAGACAACAAATTAACCTAAATCAACATAATCTGGTATTTAAAAATGCCAAAAAAAATAACTGCAGATTCTGCATCAAGTCAGACCTAGTCAACAGAAAAGAGCAGATCAAAGAAAAACACAAAGCACCAAAACTGAACCAAAGAGCAACAAATTAGATATATACCATCCAAAAAAAATAGGCACATTTACAGACAGATCAAGATCCCTTAAAGCAGCCCACTTGAAAAACAAAGTCAAAAAAAGAAAAACAGGTGATAAAGGTCGAACTTTACCTTTATTATTAAGTTGGTTTCTGCCTTTTCTACTGATGCAAAGGATTTGAACTCGGAAACTGTCTTAGTTGAAGCAAAATATCCCAATTTTTTCGTGAAACACGAAAGAAAAGAAGGGGCTATAATTTTACATAGAAACTTATATCTATTTAACAGCAAGAGCAATCGATAGGGAAAATTTTCAGAAGAAAATTAGGCAAAATTTTGAGATATTTCCAGTCTTGAAGGAAAGATAGGCAGCTAGTGTCTTAGAGGGGCCGGCAGGAAGTTTCCAAGAAACAGAACCTAATGTGCAATTCTCAATATGATATGGATTTCGATCTAAGCTTGTAATATTTATATAGTTTTCTTAGTTTAATATGTTTAAGATTCATAATTAATAATAATTCAAGGCTTTCAAGGTTGAATCTTTTTTTTGTTCTTCTTTTCTTTCTTGCACACGGATCCCTTTCATTGTCTCTTTTTTTTAGTTGATGAAGGTGTGGATAAAATGTGGTAAGAATTGTAGAAATAGTATGTTATGACAATATGAATTATGGGAATGGGATGCCATCTTTTTCGTAATGATTTATTTTGAAAATTTATAGACGAAAAATGTGGTCTTGGTTTTTTAGTGCAAATAAAAGTGCAAGAACTAATTTAAAATAGAAATAAGAGAAAAAGGAAATGCAATAAATTTATATAGGGAATGAGATGTCATGCCATTCTTGCTCTTCTAGTGATTTATTTTTCAAAACTAAAGATTAAAAATTTTGTAATTTGGTTTTCTCTTGAAAATAAAAGTGCAATAACTAAATTCAAATTATATATATATATATATATAGAGAGAGAGAGAGAGAGAGAATGAGGAAATGCAATTATTTTATATATAGATAGATAGATGGGATATGGCCATTGGGTGATGGTGGTGCATTGTAGTGGACCATAAATAGGATTAGGATTTGTCAACGATGCAACCACTAGATGGAAACCTAAATAAATACCAATAATTAGATTATATGGATATTAAATTGTTATAACTATGAGTGTGGAGATGAGATCACATGTCACACGACCATGGGCAGACCAGTAAGAGATAGGGAATAGCTTAAATGGTTAAGCCTCTACCAATTTTTTTTTTCTTTTTTTCTATTTAAAATTTTGTGAAAGTTATCAGAAATTGTCTTTAGCCTTTATCGAGTCAATGCCTTGAATACTGAAAAGTCAGAAATTTGAGGATTTCAGCCCTTAGAACATTTTTATCTTCGTTCGTCACTACACACAACTGTTGTTTTAAATTTAAGCACTAATAAATGGAGAGATGCGATGATTGACACATTAAACTTGGATGGTTTTGTGGTATTTCTAATTTAATTTTTGTAATCAAGAATTTAGAATACATCTAACCACTCCTAGCCATCAGGCCAACATGGTCCATCTCATATTTCACTAATTTTGGAAAAGTACCAATGTAAGAACAACAAATTGGGCCTATGACACTACAAAATTTTTACTTTCTCAGCCTTAATAGAAGGGCCTAAGCTAATATATACGAAAATAGTTATTGTAGAAAAAATTAATAAAGCCCAATTAATAATTTGTGTGGGCCATCAAATTTTATTTTCACAAAAAACAAGTTCTATTATTTTGGCACAACAAAAATGTGTAAGAAAGTTAACATTGAGAAAAAACAAAACCAAACATAGCCTCACATTTTATTTGGCTTTTGGACTATACTGCACAAAATTATGATTTATCCAAAATACCGAGCATTACAATTCATCCAAAATGATTTTATTTTTTTTCAAGTATAATTTTATTTGAGACAGATTAAGATTTAAATGCAAATCGTATATTTGTAATTACAGAATTGCAAAAATGAGTCTTGTTTGAGACGAATCAAGATACGAATCCAAACTCATACTGAATTCTATATATATGTTGGATTAGAAAATGAGGAGATTGAGATTTGTGCCATAATTTTTCGCCATTTTACATGAGATAATATCATTGCAATTTATACTACAATACTAGTGGTACTAAATGACATTTTGCAATTACAAATGCTAATAAATTACTAATATACTTATATACATCTGAATTACGAGTTAAATATCATTGAACTATTAAGACTTAGGGCATCGAATGACATACTTTATAATTATATACAAATAAATTAATGATATACCTATAAATATGAGTTTTGATCTAGATTTTGACTTATCTCGCAACGAGACGATCCCACACAAGTCTTTGTGAATTACAAATATATAATTAAATATGAATTTAAATCAAATTTTCAACCCATCTCACGAGTAATGATATTACACAAGTTTCAGTGTTTCCTTTTGTTTATTATAAGGAAGAAATAGAAGTTTTAGTAACAGAAGCATTAAATTTATAAGACCATTTCCACTTTTGAACTCGGTTCAATATTTGACTCAAAAACGGTGTGATGCAAATACAATCCACCAAGTCAAATTGAAGAAGACAAAACAGATTTATAAATTATTTCATTCATCTTCTGCAGTCTTGTTTGGGTTACCTAGTTTACTAATAATTCTTGCTCAAACACACACTTCAAGGCTTATGTTTTGGTGTAGTCACTTCTCTTTGAATCAGCCAACCCCTTAAAAGTTTCAACTGCTAACATGAGAGAGAGAGAGAGAGAGAGAGAGAGAGTTTCTCAGAAGAGGCACCAAGAAAAGTCATGCCCAGAAAATAAAAACAGATTAGCATTGATAACATTTCCACATCACACTCAACAAACATAGAAAAACTAGGCCAAAAAGGGAGAAACACAGCCCCTAAAACAACAAAATCAATAATAGCAGATCTTTGATCTATAATGTAAGATACTTTGTCCTAGATAAGGTAACATGGGAAAAGCAAGAGACAGCCACTGATGAAAAACTGAGAAGAAAGAACAGAAGCAAAGCCCAAATGGTCACATGTCTGCATAAAAACATGTATTTTTGTTGTTTGGTTTTTTCCCTTCACTACTGAGATTACTGTCCTTGCAAGAAAGTGGCAAATCTCTGCTCAAACTAAGAAAAATTGCCCCCAAATTTCATCATAAACTTACCTCAAAACCAGCAAATTAGCAACTGTTTGAGATGTGGCATCAAAACATGGAATATATGCATTTAGTACTAAAAAAGATAGAGATTCCAAGAGAAGAAAAAAGAATATGTGCACCCAAAAATTTCTTTCCTTTTGCATAGTATCTATCCAATACAAAGAGATGTCAATAAACTTAATTAGCAATGGATAATTAATCCCAAAACAAGAAAAGATTTTGCTAATCAATGCAAAAATTGAAAAATAGCTTATTTTCCCAAATGATAATAGCACTCAATTAATCCAAACCAAAAAACATATAGAAAATTAGCTTCTTCTCAAATGATTATCATAATAGCATCCAATCAATCCCAAAAACAAGAAAATCAAGTATATTAGCTTCTTTTCAGATAAATAAAAAAATGAAAAAAGAAAAAATAAATGTTGAAAGTGATTTTTGATGATAGAATTCATTCATCTTGGCCTTGTTGTACATGAATTATCATTCTCTCTCCTAAAAAGATAAATTGAATTCCACAAGACTACCATTTTTAGACTAATCAAAGCTGACATTAATTAATTCAACGCCATAAAAATTTAACCTTTTCGAGAAACCCAAAAAAACGACAAACATAAGTAAAACCTCCAATCAAGCCGAGGAGTAATGCTGGCGCGGCGGCGGCGGCAGCAGCTGGTGCGCTGCCGCCTGGTGATGAACCACCCCGCCCCCGCCGACCCCGGGCGAGGCGTGCTGCACGATGAACGGATGCTTGAGCAGCTGCGCTGCCGACAGCCTCTTCGCCGGATCCCTCTGCAGGCAGCAGGAGATAAAATCCCTGAATTCGCGGCTGGCGGAGGGAGGCGCCTCAGGTGGCTGCGACATACAGATCGCGCACATCAAGCTCGCCCAATCCCCCTGCCTCCCGACGGCGAAGGGGAATTTCCCTAAATAGAATTCCAAAATGCTGACCCCCAAGCTCCAGATGTCGCCGGCGTAGCCGTCGTATTGGCCGTGGTTCAAATCGGTGTTGATCCGCTCGGGGCTCATGTATGCGATTGTGCCGACGGAGGAATTGCAAGGGTCCATCGTCTGCGCGAGGACGCGAGAAACCCCAAAATCGGCGATTTTGACGAGGCGGCGAGAGTTGATTAGGAGATTCGAGGGCTTGATGTCGCGATGGACGATTTTACGGCGGTGGAGATAGGCCAATCCGGCGAGGACCTGGCGGGCGAGATCGGAGAGGGGTTTTTCGTGGGGGATGTGGGTCCCTTCGAGGGAGCCTTTGTCCATGAATTCGAGGAGGACTTGAATCTCGCCGCTGTGCTCGAAGAGGTTGTGGCATTTGACGACGTTGGGGTGGTCGACGTCGCGGAGGATCTGGATTTCGCGGCACATCTGGTTGCGGACGGCGTCCTCGTGGTTGCCGTAGATGACTTTGAGGGCGTAGATGCCGCCGGAGGGGCGGTGGAGGACTTTGTAGACGGTGCCGCCGGCGCCGCTGCCTATGCGGCTGAGGCGGTCGAGGTCGGAGTAATTGAGCTGGCATGAGGATGAGGAGGAGGAAGGGGCGGGGGCGGAGGGAGGGGGGAGGGGGAGGGGGACGGCAAGGGAGGGGTCGCGGTGGGGGAGGGGGAGGGTGAGGTCGGAGCGGCGGCGGCGGGTAGACTTTCCGGCGTCGACGGGGGGAGGGGTTTGGAGAGGCCTCATGATTGGTGGGAATATGGAAACAAAAAAAAAAAGTGTTCTTTTTTTTTTGGTTCTTTGGTGGTGGGAATGGAGGGAGGGAATGAATGAATCAATGGGGAAAGAAGGGGGGAATCATGGTTTTGGGGAATTAGAGGTGTTTGATGAAGGGAGGAGAGAGAGAGGAATGTTGAGGGATTTTTGAGAATGAGATGAATGAATCTCCATGGAAAAGGAGTAGGGGAGGGAGAAGGTTCTTGGAAGAGGGAAAAGGGAAGAAGAAATAGAAATAGAAATAGAGAGGGGGGGTGGGGTGTGGATATGTATTATTAAAATAATATAGTTTGGAGGGGGAGTTTGGAGGGGGAGATGTGATTTGAGAAATGTGGGAGAAAATTTTTGAGATTTTTTTTCTTTTCATGCAAATTTTAATCCTTTTTAAAGTTGATCAAGATGAGGGATTAATGGATATGTTGTAGGATTGTGCAAGAGGGCTATAGTTTGGATCAATCTATTGCTTTTAATCTCGATTTATGGTGCGGTTTTTCATTTCTATTATCACGTAGGTACATAGTTCACTAGTTGGTTAGAATATATATCGAACTAATGCTATTCTATATCATATAAGACATGTATTCTCTTTTATATTTGAAATGGCATGAGTAAGTACTTATACGTCGAGTATACTATTTGTTTTCACATTCATGTTTAATACATGTTATACGAATTATATCAGTACACATTTAGAATAATTGGTATTCTCGATCTATATATCAAATAACAAAATAAGATAAAATCAATTACTAAATTAAGTGTTTTTATGATCCAACGTCTCATTTCAAATTCCACCAAAATTTTCTATGAAGCATGTGAGGCTCAATCTCAAATTGCACATAAAAATTGATGAAGCATGTGAGCACAAATTATTCCTAATCCGGCTTGCTAGTTTTCATAGTTCAATCATGTACTTACATGTACATATATGTGAATGTATATATAGATTTTCCTGATGCGTGCACTTTGACAATTTGGGCAATCTAACAATGCAATTTGACAACGATTTTTCCTATTTACATTTTTTCCATTTTGGCCATCTTTTCAAAGTTCTTTTTCCTTCTTTTTTTTAAAAAAAAATCCCTTCTATTAATTAATAATTTGATTGCTTTCGGAATATAAACTAATTTTGCATGATAGTTATAGTTTTACTAAATTTATAGTTTAGAAGTGAATTAAAAAAAATAATCAACTATAATGTGTGAACACGTGTAATTCATATTACGGTGTAATATAGAGATGACTAAATATTGCATATTTATAATACATAATACAGAATCGTTTCTGGCAGTGAGGGTGATAGCGGAGGCGAAAGAAATGGACGAGCTGTTACCGAAAGATATAGCGGAAATAGTGTGAATAGCTCGTGCAAATATTCTTATCGGAGTGTTCCATATGCATAGAACAACGAATAATGTCGCGCATAGCTTAGCACAATATGCCCGTAGTCTTACTTCTGTGACTATTTGGAAGAATGAGTACCCAAAGTGATTGTCAGACCTAGTATGTATTGATTTGTAGTGATGAAGATTTTAAAATTTGTTTAAAATAAAAATAAAATTGAGCATTATATTATATTATAGGAATATTTGTATATGAACAACCGCATAAAAGAGTCCTTATATCAATTCACATAGAATTAGATGATAGATAATACAACATATATATCGTGGTTCAATATTATTTGAATAAAAATGGTAACAGACTATTTATAGCATCAAAACTCAAAATATTATTATTTTTACTATTCTTTATATTGAGGTAAATTAAAATAACCTGTCAAAAAATCGATAAACAAAATAGTCTATGGAATCAAAATTTCAATAAATATATTTCTCGAGTCATGAATTAATTAACGCATCTATCTATACTACATTCCATTGACTGAATAAGCTAAATAAAATAAAATAAAAAAGTGTAAATGAAGATTCTTATACAAATTCAGATAAATACAAGTGGCATTTGATTTATTTATAGGAGTGAGTCGGTACAGTATACCGTACTGAAACTCTCGTATATCGTATTAAAAATGTCGATGTGAGTAAATATCATACCGTTATCGTACCGAAAAAAGTTAGTATATATAGTACTTGTACGGTATATACTGAATTTCCGATATACCGCGATATATAGAAATGCATATCGTTATCGAATTGGAATATTTCGATACGATAAATGCGGTGTATAAGTATTTTGTTAATTTTCCTAACCCTATTTATTTCTAATTTTCTGTGTGTCTATTCCCCTCAATTACTTCCATAAACACAAACATCGTCCATTAGTTAAACTAATTAATCGCTATTAGCCTATTACATGTTTTCATGTTTTGTTTCTCTCTCGTCGAGGCAATGGAATCGGATTATTTGAGACAGCAGCACTCGCGAGAGAAGAGCATGTGCGCCACGCGCCAATAGGAAAGGGTGTGGTGACAGTGTCAGTCTGACACGATAGTCCCGAATAGTGCGTGACAGCGATAAATGAGG
>JAYDZE010547501.1:0-13870 GCA_034509125.1 Monilaria moniliformis | reverse complement strand
GTATCATGCAGGAGCCTGATACAGAGATATGTGCAAATATGCTGGACGCACTGAATGAATGTGTCCAGGTGGGTACTTATAACCAATATTAGATATACTGTTGAAATTGCTTGAACATAAATAATTATTGGGCCACCTTAACTAGTTGGTTCATATTTGATGTTGACCTGTTTCTGTCCCTTCATCTTGTATGCATGCTAAAAGCTCTAACAGATGCAAGACAAAGACTAATCCATCTTCTTGGAAATTCTATGTTTGTTTCACAATTACAAAGGAGACTGTGAGTGCGAGAGTTAATTGTAGCTAGGTTTTACATCTTCAGTGGATTTTTGTTTATGCTGCAGACTTCTTGTTTTTGTCTTTTAGCTGAGGCCTGGCTCCTCAAAGTTATTAGTTGCCAGAGAGTTGTTCTGTAATACTTAGTATCTTTTCCTTTTGTTTATTTACTTCACTATATATATCTTTCATCAACTGTAGCAGTAGATTTTCCACTTTAAGCAACTTGGTGTTAATGTTTGAATTGGCTGCTAGGTTTCTGCTTTGCCACATATAGCGAGAAGCCTCAGTGCAGTTTGGGGCTCTGATTTAGATGAAATATTTGGAAACCTTTTCACTCCTTATCTATGAGAGGCCTGAGAGCTAAATTCTTATTTATCTTACCTCATTGATTTCATATGATATAAGCTTCAGGCATGAATGGCTATACTACCAGCAAAACTAACCATTTACTATGTCTTCTTTCCGCTCAGATTGCTGGACTGCTTTTAGACGAGGGTCAGGTTAGAAGCATCGTTGAAGAGATAAAACAGGTGCTTACAGCTAGCTCAAGTAGAAAAAGAGAGAGATCTCTGAGAGCCAAAGCTGAAGATTTTGATGCGGAGGAAGGAGAATTACTAAAAGAGGAAAATGAGCAAGAAGAAGAAGTGTTTGACCAAGTTAGTCATTTTCTGCGCTCCTCATAGCTCTTTCCTAGTTGTTAAATTATGTTAAAACTCATAACTGAGAATTTACAATTTTGTTTGGTGGTTCAGGTCGGAGAAATTTTGGGAACCTTGATTAAAACATTTAAGGCCTCCTTCTTGCCTTTCTTCGAAGAAATGTCATCATATCTGATGCCGATGTGGGTATGTCTCATTTGTGACTTGTGTCACCATGGCCTCCATTTTTATGTCTATGGCTTACTTTTGTTGAAGAGGATCTAAGGAATTGAGGAAGATATTTTAACAGTACCAGAAGTTCATCTACATCTTTTATTTTTTTGTGTGTGTTTCTTTTTGTCTAAGTTTGTCTTTCCCCCTTTCTCGGCAGGGTAAGGATAAGACAGCTGAAGAGAGAAGAATTGCTATTTGCATTTTTGATGATGTCGCTGAACAGTGCCGTGAAGCAGCTCTCAAGTATGTATGGATGCCATAGATTTTGGATTTGGTTGAAGTTGTGTAATTTCTTATGCATTTCTTTTTATTTGAATCAGGTATTATGATGCATATCTTCCTTTCCTCTTAGAAGCATGCAATGATGAAAATCCAGATGTTCGCCAGGTTTGCTTACATCTTAAATAGTCAGTTCGATTTTCACCCAATGTCAGTTATGTTATGTGTGCATCTCTGAGTTGCCTCAATTTTATTCTCAGGCTGCTGTATATGGGCTTGGCGTGTGTGCCGAGTTTGGTGGTTCTGTGTTTAAACCGCTTGTTGGAGGTAAAGATGTGCTTGCACACATACTTGTAGAATACAGATTTACTTCTTGATATGCTGAATTTGGCTATTACTTCGTGCAGAGGCTCTTTCAAGGCTAAATGTTGTTATCAGGCATCCTAATGCTTCGCAGCCGGAAAATGTGATGGCATATGATAATGCTGTCTCTGCTCTGGGAAAAATATGCCAATACCATCGTGACAGCATTGATTCAGCTCAGGTATTTGTTCAATTGGTTATCAGTTTCATAAAATTAAAATGGAACTTTTGTAAACATTATATAGATTGGTTATAGAGATCCTATCTTCACTATGAAGTGCTTTTGCGTCTGCTCAGTTGGTTCAGCTATGTGTAGTGTTTTCAGGATATTTGATTAAGTCCTCACTTCTAATGGTTGGTTATATTATAGGTAATTCCTGCCTGGTTGAATTGCTTGCCAATTAAAGGTGATCTTATCGAAGCAAAAGTTGTTCACGACCAGCTTTGCTCAATGGTTGAGAGGTGAGCACCTTACATTATTCCGCCTCCAATTCTTTTTTTAAAAAAAAATAAAAATAAAAATAAAAAATCATATCTTCACTTTAAACATTTGACAATCTTGTCTCGCTGTAACAGGTCTGATACGGAAGTTTTGGGTCCCAACAACCAGTATCTTCCTAAAATTGTTTCTGTATTTGCTGAGGTTATTGTATCTCCTTTTTATCGCCTTCTGTATCTATTTTTTTTTTTAATGCTCATAACTCAGCTAGTAGACTTTGTTCCATTGCAGGTTATCTGTGCAGGCAAAGATCTTGCGACAGAGCAAACAGCTAATCGAATGATTAATTTGTTGAGACAACTACAGCATACACTGCCTCCATCGACCCTTGCCTCAACATGGTCGTCCTTACAGCCTCAGCAACAGCTTGCATTGCAGTCGATTCTGCCATCATAGTGGTCATGGCTTAGAAAGGGCAGCAGCTCCTCTCCTCCATATTTATCTCATTCATATATTGTCCTCAATTCTTTCAGATGAGAGATGTCGCAGTGTTCATCTGCAAATGGTTTGTGCATCAACCTGTTGGTTGTTTGGCTGAGCTTGGATGCTTTTTGCTAGCAAATGTAGACCATCTTGTATAATGTGTATAAAGCAGTTGTCAATCGCAAAATGAAAAACGAGTTTCGTTGTCTTTCTTCTTCTGCAGTGAGGTCGGGGATGATGGAGATTCCCCGACCAAAGAGGTCTGCTGTGGTTCGTGAGATATTTTTGTTTTGTTCTCGATTGCGCAATCGGGATTTTGTCGGAGAGGCAAGATCTGTCGCAGTTTTGGTCGCATCGTGTTTCTTTAAGACGGATTGTTTTGGTACAATGATTTGGATATACATGGTTTTTTGCTTTGTTATTTTTGATCCAAATGTCCGGAATCAGATATGCAAGTGCTGTATTTCTGTTTAAGTTCTGTTATCTTTTGAGTTTCTAATTTGCCCATTCAGCTCTTAAATATTATACCTCGTTCACGTCGACTTTTGTTGTCCGGACCTTCTTCGTAAAAGTATATGATCATTCGACGGGTCAAGAGCCAATCGGACAAATTAAACATAAGCCTATATTCTGTAATATATTTGTAATTTTGTTGGTGATTTATAGTTTTTGGATTTTGATTGTGATGTATCCAATGGATTTTGATATATTTTGTTTGTCATAATATCCTGTCTAAATTCTAATAGTAAACGTTCACTAATAATCCTTAATCTTATCAAATCTCAATTATTATCCCTTAAACAAAACTCCAATAGAAAGCCTAGAACGTGTTAAGCAGCAATACATGCATTACAAGATAAGACTCTATCATGCTCAGGACTAATGACAACACCTCTTCATTGAAAAATCAGGCAACCAGTCACACAAGACAACTTTATAAACAGAAAACAACTAAATGGAACAAACCCACAATTTCTATAAGACAAACATTTCTCTCCTTCTTCCCCAAAAATCCTAAGACACGGAACCAGCTATGGACAGCCATGGAATGTCCAAGTCACGAGGTCGTCACTCCACCAGAAGCAAGTTCGTGGGTGTGAGACAGAGGCCCTCAGGCAAATGGGTTGCAGAGATCAAGAACACAAGTCAAAAGATCAGGATGTGGCTGGGCACATTCGACACAGCTGAAGAGGCTGCTCGCGCTTATGATGAGGCAGCCTGCCTCCTACGTGGCTCAAACGCGAGGACCAACTTCCTCAACAGCATCCCTTGCAACCCCGCACTCTCTTTGAAGATACGAAACCTTTTCAACCAGAAGAGAGGCCTAAACAAAGCCTCTCCAAACAGCAGCAATCAAGAAACACACACTGTTTCTCCTAGTCTTTCCCAAACTAGTACCATTCCCACTTCTTGTAGTAATAACAACATTACTGTCTTAAATCCAGCATACTTCGAGGATGATAACAAGCCACATTCGAGCTTCTTCACGGGAGGATATGAAGTGCCTCGTTGCAGCTGCTTGGATCAAGTTTCTGCATATGTGATGGATCATAAACAAGAAGGTTTCTATGTCCAAGAGGGAGAAAACGAGGCACAGTTTTCTGATTTCGAGCTCATGAATGAGTGTAATGATCCTTCCTGGGATTTTCCTACTCTGTGCCATATGTTCTGTCAAAGTTAAACCTTTCAAGAATTTATTTTTAGATCAGTAGTTTAGTTCCTTCTTGGAAATTCTTGTTTGAATTGGATGAGCTATTTTGCTATTGTTTTATCTGGTTAGCTGATTTTGTATATGTTTATCAAGTTGCACTCCACATTTGCATTTTACCTCGCGTGCTAACGATATATAAATGAGTCAAGCTCGAGTTATTAAGTACTGACTTGAGTTCGGCTCGTTTATTAGCAAACACAAAAGTTTCTTGTTCCCAATTTATGTACTTGAAAGAACTTATAAATTTGGCCCCTTCTTGATAAACCCAAGGCAACCATTCATTACATGACCATATGTTAGAATTGGATATGTGGTCAAAAAATTGATAAGCTTGGTAAGCAAGAGAAACACACATCCTTCTTCTTGAAGCTATTCATTTTGTATTTCCTATTCATGACTATAATGTGACGTTTCCTTGTGGACTAGGAAACACAGACTATCTATAGTACTAAAAAGGGAAACAAGGTGACAAATGTCTTGTTTCACTGACTGTGGACAATATCTTCTAATTTGAGCCTTTTTTTTGGTCATGGATTTTCAGTTAGATTTTTGGAATGTTTCGTATTTCAATATTCAATGCATGTCATGAATATTGAATGATATCATAATTATATACGTGATTGGTGTTGGTGAAATCACTTAAATGCATTACATTATATGATATGAAAACATAATCAATAAACAACATCGTCATAAAAGTTAGAATTAGGGTGTCGATTCGATTCTAGCTAGTTGAGTTCAAACCCTAATCTTGATTTTGAAAACCCTAATTTCCAAGTATGTATCGTATGACCTCTCTGACACAAAGGGAAAACTAACCCGAGAAGCAAATATTTGATAAATTTAGAGTAACATCAATAACCAATTCTAATCAAAAGTTGATTCTTCACTAATAATTGATCAACAAAACCTCATTTGAGCTGTTAAATAGAACCTACATTTTTTTTTCTTTTCTTTCAATAAAGTTATGTTTGACTCAAATTTACTTAAACTTGGTCCTTACCCAAACAACAATAAAAATACTCGTGTTAATTCGTATTTCAAGAATTCACATTAATTATGAAGAGAGAGAGAGAGAGAGAGCATGAGAGAGAGTGGAATTACACGAAAGAAAGGCACAAAGAATGCATGTAATGGGTGTGTAGCCACGTCATCTCCATAGCTTTCCCTTTCTACAATAAAAAGACCAAATATTTGAATCAAATTCTCTTAATACCAACTTCTCAGTGTTCTCACTGCTTCACTTCTCTGATACCAACTAGTAACCTCAAACAACTACTTCACTTCTCACTGCTTCCTGTTTCTGTACAAATAATTCAGTTCTTTTCTACAAAAAGAGATTTTATTTTTACTCGTATTTACTTTTGTTTTCCCTTTTTGCTCACTCCCCCTTCATTCACTTCAGGTATAATTAATTCATTGCTTAATTAATTTCGGAAAGCGAGGAAAGTTGTAGCCCAATTCATTTATTGCCAAGATTTTGCTCAATTTTACTTTTTTATTGAGAATTTGTGCTTGATTGTTGTCTGGTGTGCTGCTTGCATTAAATAGGGTTTGTGGTTCGTGTCTTTTGTTGCTTTTGTGTGTGTGCGTGTGCTTTTTTCCATATGTATAACTTATGTAAGTCATCTTCTCTCTGAATCATCGTCAAATTAGCTGCCTTTTCTGTTAGCTTCTATCGTTTTCTGTGTTTTATGTTGGAGTTTGGATAGTTCGTTGTTTGAATGATGCTATATGAACGCTTTACCTGTAAGAATGTAAAAATTATTGATAGGAAATAAAAATGAAGTCTTGTATGAATGGGATTTTGGGGTTTAGTTAAATGTTGAGTTGCTTCTGTTGTTTCCAAATTTGTAATCTTTCTGGTCAAATTCTGAAACCGACAAACCAAATATAGAAAAGGAAAAGGAGAAGTAGAGGCAGAATAAAGAAATCTTTTTTCAATTTATATTATTTTCTGAACCTAGAATAGTAGTAGGAATGTTCGAGGTTTCCTTTTTCATTCTTCTTTTGTGGTTCAATTAATAAGCAACAATGGCAAACTTGATGGACGTACTGTATTTTAAGTGATGGTTACTATTCTACCTTTTCTGATGCTTAAAGCAGTTCTGTTTGAGTTTCATGACTTATAGCTGTTTTCGTTTCTTTGTGCCATGTACTCTGCTTCTTTTGCCAAATATGGCCACTCCGATGCCTAAAGGTTCGGGAGTGTAGGTGTCGCGGAAAGATTATCTTTTTATTCATACTCTGATTGCATTCAAGGTCACTATCTGGAAACATGTCTGGTGGGGAGGGCAGAAAACTATCAAATCAAGATATACAACTGGTGAGCTTTTGAAATTGAATTAGTTTGAACGATTGGTTTACATATTCTATAAGATAGAAAGTAATAAGGAAACGTATTCATAAATGCGTGCAACTGTATGTTATGTAGTTTCAATTCAATTCAGTTTTGACGTCAATGAAGCCTCACGGAGAGAAAATAATGACCACTAGTGGATTTATCCGATGGATTGTATCTTTCTCACTTATTTCCGTCTCAGGTGCAAATTCGTATTGAACAGTGTCTTCAGCATTACATGAATAAAAAGGAAGTCGTTAACGCTCTCATGGTTCAGGGCAACATTGAGCCTTGTATTACTGAATTAGGTAATAATAATTTGGTTCTGTCTTATCTATGCTTATAACTGGTGTATCTTGTAGCACCTATCTGTGTATTTTATAATAATTCTCTGAAGTTATTAGTTCTACTGTTGTTTTCTAACCATGACAATTTGAGAGAACAAAGAACTTACCTCAATATGTGTATACATCTATCTGAATGAACTCGGGCCTAAATGTGCATGCATCTATCATATACTCCCTATCTAGCTAGTAGCTTGCATGCATGCTCGTGCTTAATTTGGAGGCAGTCAGGAGTTTAGAAGTGCGTATTTTCTCTATCTGTTTTTAGACTTCAAGGTTTAGAGAATAAAATTGTAGGGAGAGGATTTCGGAACAGTCTACAATGAAGAGATTATGTATGAAGTTCAGTTTTCAGTTTTCAAAGTACTTCTTTCTGGTTTACGATGTGTTAATACATCCTATAATCTAAGCTAGTGAGTCAGCTCATCATTAGAGGGAGAAAAATATGCTGCAACTGTTAAACCATGGCTTCAGAATATGAGGTTGCCTTCATTGGTGCTTTTGATTTTTCTTCCTGTTTCAGTTTAAGCTAAAAATAGATTGATGATTGCTTTTAAAATCCTTGGAACGCGGAGAGTTCATTTAAGTCATGTTTTAAATTACTACAACAGTTATTAATGGTTGGAATTTGAAGAGAGAAGGAAGTTTCCGACACCCCTTGTCTCGTCTGCATTATGATCTTGATTTTTAAACCTTATTGGAGTCTCAGTTGGAAAGATGCATCAATTAGTGTATTCGTAGATAAGATATTGGTTAGTGTGTCGTTATCCCTCCCCATTGCAGAAGTGACTAGTTGGGGCTACAACTTGTTCTGTCATTGTTGTATTGGGCATCTTGAATTGAATAAATGTTACTCAAAAGTGCTGCCAAATGCCCCCTTTGGCCATCGATTTTTGCATGTGCTCGAATGTATATACATGTTCGTCCAGTTAATCCTGCTTGCTGCTTGTTCCAGTTTGGCAGAGGCTTGAAGATGAAAATCAAGAATTTTTCAAGGCTTATTATCTCAAGTTGTTGGTGAAGGAACAAATAATGGAATTCAACCGGTTGCTTTCCGAACAGGTGGATCTGATGCGTAGAACTGGTTTAAACGGGATTACTCCTTACCTTCCATCTAATGGGTCTCATGTTTCACCAAGTAAGACAGCTTTTCCACGTAATACCTTATTGTGTTCAACTACTTTTGCTTTCGTTTTTCTCTAAAATTTACTGGACTTTGATGCTGCTGCCATCTCCTTTCGGAAGAAGTTTAATATTTTTATCTTGCAGCACAGCATATCTCGACTACCTGTCCTACACAAAATGTCCGACCCGTGAAAACAGAGAACATGCAGCAGGCAAATATGTTTAACAATTGTGGATCACCAATCCAATCATGTCTGCAAGGAGCTATTAACGGCCCTGTTCATAGTAGAAAGATCGATGTTTCTCCAAACTTGCTCTTGTCTCAAAACACAGACATGGGGCTGTCTCAGATGATAAACGGGAAAAGTGTGAAGACAGAAGCCGGTTATGCTGGTAGCTCGCCTTTTGCTTTTAGTCCACCTAGCAATTATCTGGAATCACGTCCTCTGATGGGTGATGCGTCTGTGTCATCTTTCAGTAGTGTAGATTCTAATGCACAGCATCTTAACGACACACTCATGGACGGTGACACTTCCTCCTTTGGATTTTTAGCGCAAATCCCGCAAAGTTTCCCTGAGTTGGCAGCTGATTTCAATACCAGCTCTGGTCTGATCTCCCTCTCTCCACACACACACACACACACACACACACATCAAAATCTTGAGTTCTTAGAGCTAAAACTGAGTTGGAATTGAAGCTTTTCTTGTGACAATGAGATTCTATTCCCTCTTATCTGCTGTATATAATCGAACGCTTTTTACTTCATACATCTGTATCAGATTTACTGGAGAGTTACTGTGGGCCTCCCTTCCTACCAGCAGATGCCAACAACTTTGTGAATCCCCATGGTGGGCGCATCACTGAACTTTAGAGTTGTGCATCGTTTTATCAGTGATATACATACGTAACTGATCTACTCTCGTCTTCAGGGGATGTCGAGAATTTGGACCCTGAATCCGAAAGTCTGAGATTTCACTGCTTTGGTGGTGACTGACTGGATGTTCCAATGGTAATTTTTTGTCGGGATCTTGTATTTTTTTGCTGTCTCCGGATTGTATGATAGTTTGTCCTGAATTCTGTATCTGTGGTGCTGCAGGTTGGCTTGATAAGAACAAATTGCTTTACTTTGAATCATCTCAACACAACTACTTTGATTTTGGAGTCAGATTTAATGGCTTATTTTCCATTTTGGGTGTTTTAGTTGTATGCTTTTTGTTAGGTTTACCTATATTTATGGAAATGTTCATGTATAATGTTGCTAAAGTTGTATAAATAGGGCAGTGTTTGTTTGTGTACATTGTATTTGTTTTTTTGGGCTTAGAAGTGCATGTTTTTATTGTATTAAGAAGCTCTTTCATTTGTGCACTTACCTCTTTTTCATTCATTTCATACAGACAAATTAACAAATTCTGTTACATCTCTAAATAACCACCAAGATCAATAATTCAATGTTTTCATTCTCTATTTTGAGATGTGTGTTGGGAAATAAACTACATTGCAAATACTATAAATTCAAATCATTCTGCATATGGACCATATTT
Organism: Monilaria moniliformis; assembly: GCA_034509125.1. NCBI lineage: Eukaryota > Viridiplantae > Streptophyta > Magnoliopsida > Caryophyllales > Aizoaceae > Monilaria > Monilaria moniliformis. The sequence continues at coordinate 4,153 of JAYDZE010547501.1, read as the reverse complement.
TTCTTACATCATGATTCAAGAAATCCTTAAATGATAGAAAAATATTCTGATATCACAATTGACAAAACAAACACATGAAACTTAATAAAGCAGAAATCAAGAATGGAGATTTACACTAATAGTCTTCATTTTCATCTTCTTCATCCACACCTTCTGCACCAACCTCTTCATAGTCTCTCTCAAGCGCGGCCAGATCTTCACGGGCCTCGCTGAACTCGCCTTCCTCCATTCCCTCGCCCACGTACCAGTGAACAAATGCCCTCTTCGCGTACATGAGATCAAACTTGTGGTCAATGCGCGAAAACACTTCAGCAACTGCGGTGTTGTTGCTGATCATGCACACAGCTCGTTGCACTTTAGCAAGATCGCCCCCGGGAACCACCGATGGCGGTTGGTAGTTGATTCCGCACTTGAAGCCAGTTGGGCACCTGTTATGTACAACAATGATGAAGGATCTTGACCAATCAAGCGATGGTGACAAGGTATACACGTAAGTTTCTTTACCAGTCAACGAACTGAACAGTTCGTTTCGTCTTGATGGCAGCCACAGCAGCATTGACATCCTTAGGAACAACGTCTCCACGGTACATCAAGCAACAAGCCATGTACTTGCCATGCCTAGGATCACATTTAGCCATCATGCTCGCAGGCTCAAAGACTGCGTTTGTGATTTCAGGGACGGATAGTTGCTCGTGGTATGCTTTTGCCGCAGAGATCACGGGAGCGTATGATGAGAGCATAAAATGGATACGAGGATATGGTACGAGGTTGGTCTGGAACTCAGTGATATCCACATTGATGGCTCCATCAAACCGTAGAGAAGTAGTTAGGGACGAGATGATCTGAGAAATCAGTCGGTTCAGATTGGTGTATGTAGGCCTCTCAATGTCTAAAGACCTTCGGCAAATATCATAAATGGCCTCATTATCCAAGAGCACAGAGACATCGGTGTGCTCAAGAAGTGAATGAGTCGAGAGAACACTGTTGTACGGCTCAACAACTGCAGTCGACACCTGCAATTCAAGTTTCTATAAGGCATGCCACTATAGAAACTAGCAAATAAATCAATAAGCCAAATGTTAAGTTTAAGCACCTGGGGTGAAGGATATATGGTAAATCCAAGCTTAGACTTTTTCCCGTAATCCACTGACAAACGTTCTAGAAGCAATGAACCCAACCCAGAACCCGTCCCACCACCTACAGCACTGAAGACCAAAAAGCCTTGCAAACCAGTGCAGTTATCAGCCAGCTTCCTCACCCTATCTAAGCATAGATCAACAATCTCCTTTCCCACTGCAAAGAAATTGGAAAAATAAAATTCAAATCGCAACTGGTTTTGCAATATCCTAAAATATAGCAAGGAAAACGCACTGCAAAACACGTTCCCCTAACATTGTTTGAAAACTTTATACTAGAGAAGTTTCACAACACAATGAACAAAAACATAAATCGCGTAAAATGCAGAATGCTTAATACAAGACTGAGCAAAAGAGACAACTGCTGGACCTGTGTAATGCCCTCGAGCGAAGTTATTCGCAGCATCTTCCTTCCCAGATATGAGCTGTTCAGGATGGAAAAGCTGGCGATAACCCCCGGTCCTAACTTCATCGATGACAGTAGGTTCGAGATCAACAAATATAGCCCTTGGGACATGCTTTCCTGATCCAGTCTCACTAAAGAAGGTGTTGAAGGCATCATTTCCCACAGCAAAAGTGGTGTCACTGCAAGTTCAAGAACAAACTAATGCATCAGAATTTGCAATTCGATAAACCTATATTAATAGGAAGAGGTAGGTGTAAAACCATAATAACTCCAAAAGATCATCTTCTTCACCAATTTACTTACCTTTTCTTAACAAATGCAAGACTATCATTTTCAATGGTTCACTCTGCAACAAAATCATGATTCTCTTTCCAAACTCTAGAGCTTATTACTTAATTACCAAGATCAAGGGTAGATCAGACTAGGAATCTTCACAAACTTAATTCAAAAATACTTAAGCTAAGTCGAGCATAATATATCCGTTAAAAAAAGAATCCCAAAAATGGCTACCTTCAAAAGGGACAAGAGCCCTAACCAATCAAAATCGTTTTTTCCCACTTAAGTCACCAAATTCCAAATGAGGAATAACAGAAACCGCCAATAATATTAAATTGCACATATACATTACACAAATTTAAGAAAATTAGGGTAAGTTAAATACCTAGGCATCATGCCATCGGGCTGAATGCCATGCTCGAGGCAATAGAGCTCCCAGCATGAATTTCCCACCTGAATCCCAGCTTGACCTATGTGAATGCTTATTATTTCTCTCATTTTCTTTCAAAAAATTCTTCGCACAAAAATGCCAAACCCTTTTCTCCTCTTGCTCTGTTTCTAAATCTAGGCCCTTGCACCAAGAAAAAAATGAGATTTTTTCTCGCCCCTTTCTCTCTCCTCTAATAATATCTAATGCTGAGTGGAAAGAGGAAAATAGTGGGAGTGGCTTAAGTAAAAAAGAGGGGAAAAGAAGTGGGATTTGATGAAAAAATGGATCGGGATCGAATGGCCCGCCATTTGGCGCCGGCCCTACCGCCCTCAAATATCGTCGCCTTGTGGCTGTCTTTGCCAGCTCGCCGTCGCTCAGCTCAACCGTCTCTCTCTTCATTATTGTATAAAATATATATCAAGGATGATAATAGAGATTTTTTATTTAATTATGATTTAATTTATATTCTAATTATTAGGCATTCTTTTAATTATTCGCTATTAAATTTATTGATGTCATAATTATAATATATTAATTTTTAATTAAAATTAGAAGATAGTCTAACAGATATTGTTGCGTGATCAAAGAAGTCGTACCAAATATGCTCATAGAAAAATCCGAAGTAATTAAAGCTATAATTTATAGTACCTTGTACTTGTAAAGAATTAAAAAATGGGCGAATACAATATGATAAGACGATATAATGATAGTGCTGCAGTGATAATTGATCAATTAAAAAAAAAAAAAAAGTCGAATCTTTGGGGCAATCCCCCGAACCATTCACTTCCACCAAAAATAGCTGCATTAGCCTCCCAAAGTATTATTTAGAATAAAAAAAATCTGATTTTTGGGGTATTTGAAGAGAAATATATTAAAATCCAAGTACTAAAATATTAAAAAAAGAAGAAGAAAAAAAGATATGATTTATGGTCCAAATAGTGTGGCTGGACCAGGTTGTACCATGTGAAGAAAGAGGAAGTGACTGTTTGTTTTATTGGGCAGATTTGGGGCTTGTCCAGTGAGTGAAGTGTAATCCAAGTTTGTGTCTTTGTTTATTTATTTATAGTAATCATTTCCAATGGATTTTTAGGTGCAAAAGCTTTTTCTCTAAACATTTCTTCTTTTAAAACGAAAAAATATATGTTTGAGAAAGAAAAAAAAAAGTTATAAGTAATGAAATTAGAAAATATAATGTTGTTGGTATGTGTATATTTAATTTGTATGGTGTGTATATATTTAATTTATTATGATGTGGTATTTAATGCAGAAAATGTATATATGTGATAATAAATATTAGACCTAATACAAAAAATGGGGTACAAATTGAACCACTTTTATTCATATAATTACGCCTTAAGTCATCCTGGATTCCTTAGTGAAGCACAACTTTACGGAAAACAATAATCAATATTGTATTTCATTAAATTATTCTATTTCACGTCCAACTGCATTAATTATATATAAATGTACAGATTATATTTATGAGCTCGAATACTACCAATATTTTTTAGGTCGAGTTATCGTATTTAAATATTGTAGATATTAAGATATAGGTAATATGTAATAAATATTAATTCATCCATGATTTTTGCGTTAATGGGCTCGCCTTTATATCTTGTTAAGCCCGAATAAAATAATTTGGGCTTTAGATATTATAGGAAAACCATCTCTTGTTTCGGGCTTCATGCGATAAAATTTTATTTTTATTTTTCTTGGAACATTTAAAGTTTCGTTTATTTTATTTTTTATTGGGTTTCCACTCAGATAAGCCTAGTCAAAATTTTAGTGCTGATAATAGCTTAAGGTAGCGTTTGGTTCTTATGTTAGTATAGTGTAGGATAGTTAAATCATGTTAGGATTTAGGATAAAATTTGGGTTAGAGATAAGGATAAAAATTTTAGTATG
>JAYDZE010547479.1:0-13873 GCA_034509125.1 Monilaria moniliformis | reverse complement strand
TCAGAAGGTATTATTTGAAAATTCTCAATGATAACTTTCTAATAATACATGGTACAAAAATTCAAATTCTAGTAAAAAAAAAGATAGAATTTCGTGACATCAATGTTCATGTCATTTTCTGACCATGTTTGATGACCGAAATCCAACCATGCGGATATCATTAGAAAGTTATATTTGAGAGCTTTCTAACGGTATCTTCGGATCTATAGAACTCTAAAAATTTGAGTTATTAGCTAATGAATTTTAAACTCGTGTCAAATTCAAAAATAATAAAAGTTAATATTTTTTGTGCCTCTTGTTGTGCTATATGCGTAGACCAAGTTGATATTTTCAAACCCCACCGCTTTCATTTCCCACAAGTATAAAAAGAAATTCTCAAGCAACAAAAATTATTGCACACATGATATTTTTTGTAGGTTATAAAAACATGCACGGTCCCCACCAACAAATCATATTATGTTGAAAACTACAATTTACAATACCAAGATTTTTTAGTGATCAACTTTTATAGTTTATGTCATACCTTTAAATCTGATGGGTTTATCGTAAAATTTCACAAACTAATCAGCATTCTTCAAACGAACTCTATTTAAAACTTAATTTTGTGTATTTATTCTCAAGTTCAATTCGTACATATATTGGACAATGGAGACTCCCGCCCAGTACTTCACTGCAGTTAGAGTTGGCAAAATTGAATCAACTAATGGGTCGGTCCGGGTATTCAAGGAAAGGCAAGGAATGCACACAAAAAAATGAAAAAAAAGAGTAGAAAATCAATTTTTGCATACAAACTGCCTAAGGAATATCAGGCTGCCTAGTCTGAAGATTTTACTACGGTTGTATTACAGACAAAGTTGTCATTCTCCAACATTAATGATTGTCCCTTCAGCTGCGAGGGATGGCAAGTGTGTCATTCCAAAAGAAAGGAAAAACAGCAAAACCTAGCTGGAAGAGGAGGCCTAGTTGCACTATTTAAGGAAGGGAAGAAGAGAAGACACCTACACACTTACATTTCTTCACCTACACTCATTTTTCTCTCTCACTGGACCAGAAGCCAAAAAGACTTGTGAAGAACAACAACCTCTGCCACGATGGGATATGATAGAAGAAGAGATCTGCTACATTTTTAAAGCTTGTTTTGGGAACAAAAATTATTGTTACATTACATCCATTTTACCTTGAACTCTTTTTAGCTTCTATTATTTTGAGTTGTTGGTTTTTCTTGCATTTTGTGAACTATACTATTGTGGATCTGGATACTATAAACCTTTCGAAGAACTTAGTAGTTGCCTTTGATTTTTTATTGATTTTTCACTTAGCAAATTTTTTCCTAAATCTTGGTTTAGCCTTTATTTATCCAGCTTAAGATGTTCTATTTAAAATTTAGTTTCAATGTTGGTTTATTTTCCTATAATAATGGATGAGGTAGTTATTCATTTCTAGTAATGGCTGAATGTTGAATGAAATTGGAGAATTTTTTGATACCTCTTAGAAGTTAACTTTGGTTGGAATTTTTAAACATTTCAATTTGCCAGCATTCATGTCTACTGCCCAGTTTCTAGATCTTGTCTTCTCTCATTTCCTTAGAACCTATTAGTTCCTTGCATTTCCAGTTTTAAGCCTACAAAGTTTTATTACTAGAAATAGAAAGTTGACCAACCCATATTCTCTCTGCTTAGTTTGTTGAGCCTCTTTCCAACCTAGTTAGTTTAGTTGTCAGATTTACGATTTCTATTTGAGCTTTGTTAGTCTTAACGTTTCCCAAGTGTTGTTTTAAAAAGATCATGATTAATCTTGATTTTTCCGAGTTTAGTAGTCTCTGTAGCAACGTCTTTAAGACATTCAAGCTAACCAACCATATTCTCATATTTACAAACAGCCCAGTTCAGTTTTAGTTTTCACTCTTTTCGCTCAATTTACTTATTTCAGCGGTTTTAACAATGTTTCCCACCTTTTTAGTAGATTAAATTCTATTTTCTCCCAGCACCATGGTATTAGGCGTGGCTTGCACTGCAAATGCATTTTTAGGTTATATGAAGCATTTAACAAAATTCTCATTACTCGTGGGTTCAACACCCTTATTTGCTCTATACTAAAGTCTAAATTAATAGTATAGTGGTAGTGAGGAACAAAGAAATTTTATTGATAGGCTAGTCTGTTCTTTTCCAACGACGAACCAAGCCTAGCTTCTATCAATTGGCTCTGTGTGTGTGTGTGTGTGTGTGTGTGTGTGTGTATAAAAGTTGTTTATAAGAGTCTGCTTATGGTACAATAGTTAATATGCTAGTTTAACAATTGATATGTCTTTAACTTTTGGTTGATTGTAGGGAGAGATATTTGTAGCTCATCCATATAACTTCAAAGATCAACCTAAAGTGAGTTCGACTTACTGCTGAATATTTAAGAAATTAAATACCGTACATAGAAAAATAAAATCGGTAGTATTTAATGGAATTACCAAAACTAAATAATGTATAATATGGTAATTTCGTTGTTAGTTGGGTCAAAAATATCTATCTAACTGTCAATGGGACTATATTGGCCTGATTCTCTAGTTGTGCACCACTCTTATTCAAGAGGGTTCATTCTACTGTATCTAGTCCTAGGGATTAACAACACTGCCATTTTGAATATATTATATATAATGTTTGAGTGCTGGCAACTTTTCACAGGTTAATTCACATGTTATAGGGAGTTGGGACTTGGTCAAAATTTAATTTTGTTTTCATTAAAATATTTTGAGAAGGAATATGCTTTCTAACTTTTCTACGTACGTCAGTACGCGTATGTGTTGCCATTTTAGGAGCAAAAAGGATAAACAAATGAACAATGGTTGAGATTTGATTAAATAGTGCTTTTTTGGTTAATAATTCATTTACTTTTATAATAAGTAATATGTAACCGCTATATGATATATTCAAAATGTGTACTGAGTAAATTTCGTTCATGTATAATAGATAGGGACGTCAATTTAGCCCGAAATCAGTGTTTTGATCCGATTAATTTGATAATCCGACAAGACTAGGGTTGAAAAATCTCAATCCGAAAAAAATCTCAACCCGAATAGCCCGCAATCCGATAGGGTTGGCCCGAATATAGCACGAACATATAGGGTCAACTCGAAAATTAGCGAGTTCTAGTTATTTAGTTTTCAAACTTCATTAATTTATTATTTTTCCAACTTTTGAAAGTTAATATAATAAGATTTTTTTCAAATGTACGTGAAAAAATGCATTTTGATTCAATATTCGAAAGTTATGTTCATCATTTCATTTTTCTATATTGTACTATAATATTTAATATAAAATATTTAGATTTAAAAATTAAAAAAAATTGATAATCTATTAAAAAAATGTATTTTCTTACTTATCTAAAAGCTATATGTTTTAAGTTGAAATGATATTTATGTATTGATACATTTCTTTATTATAAATATACAATTATCAAAATTAATATATTAATTTAAAAAATTCATAAAAAAATTTGAGCCTGATTGACCCGATAGATTAGCACGAAAGCCAATAATTTAGGGTTAGAGTTGAGAATTTCTAACCCGAAAAAATTACAACCCGAATGACCCGTAACCAAATAGCCCGACAAACCGATAGAGTCGGTCCGAACCCGAGCGGATTGGCCCGATTGACATCCCTAATAATAGGTAACAAACAATAAAAAAAGAAGATGCAAAATCATACTTAAAAACTAAATGTACCATTCCACCAATATACCACTTGTAAAAGAACATTTTGTTTTATAAAATTGATTTGGTTAAAAAGGGACGACAGGTGTAATGTGAACTTCTAATTCGCTTCATATTTTCTGTTAAACATAATTTTACTAAAGCAATTCAACAATGATTTACCAAATTTAAATAGAAAAACAATTAAAATACCAACTGACAATAAAGTCTAAATAAGTATTTTGATTAATATAAACTAATTAGCCATACATTTTAATAGGTGGAACAAGGTTTAATTCAACAGATAATTTTTTCATCTTGAGAATATGAGAATTGATTTGAGTTTTTGGATCACAAAAATCTACGATGAATACATATTTTTAATTGATTAATGTAGATTCTGCATTCGAATCCTAATTACAACAAAATTTTCATATTTTTAATACAATTAAATTAATGGTGAATACAATAACTTAATACATTCATTATAATATTCTCGCGCTCGCATAAAAAAATATTATTATTTTAACTAACCTTAATCAAACAACTTCTATTAAATTTAATTATATAATTATTCAAATACACAATCCTATATATTATCTCTATAATCTATATACCTAAAATTTGAACTTCACGCTAAAGAAGTATTAGCTATAAATCAATAACACAATGAATATGTTGGCTTGAGTAGATTCTTTTTGACACGTAGTCTCGGCCGCGGCGTCGGCAATTTGAAAATCTCACGGCTTTGTTTGACTGTCGCCACGGCATCATCGATTTCAGCTGCCGACTTGGCGGTTAAATGTTAGGCACATATGTTTCTATATAATTCTTATATATCTCTTGTATTTTCCAAATTAGATGATACTACAAAATAAGCGGATACATTTTTTTACAAATTTAGAATACTATTTGACAAATATACGTCTGTATATATATATTTTATTATATATTAGTATCTATTTATATAAATAAAAATAAAATTTATAAATTAAATACTATATTAAAAGTATTAATTAAAATAATTTTTTAATAAAAATAGTCAAATAATACAAGTGGTGCTTAATAACACGACTATACTAAGAATTGTTTGGTCCTTCTCCTTTATCACTTCCATCACCAAATAAAACAAATTTCAATTTATGACACTAGATCGAAAAAATTGCAAAAGAACCACATAAAAAAATAAAGTTATTAAAAACCACCCTTAATAGGTCCTAAAGACATTTATGAGGTGGACGCGTATAATATGCAAATTTAATTTTTTTTAAGTAGTGATTAATGTATATATATATAATGGACTTTTTTTAGATATTTTATATTTTAATTAGTTTATAATTATTAATTAATTTAAAATAAATTACTATTTTACATATTTATCTTTTTACAATAATTTAAGAAATCCAAATTAGATATCTGAAGATTTTAAAAAAGTTTCAATTTTGTGGCTTTATTTGAAAGATTTATCAAACTAATTTTTTCAATCATAACTTTAAAAATATAATAGGGACAATTTAATTAAAAAATAATATAATTAATAATAAAATCAATTTAAATAAAACCAATTCTGTTCAATTTAAAATTTAAAAAGATATTATGAATGCATAATTATGTATATTTATATTTTCCTTTTTTTACGAGAGTGATGAATAATGTTTTTGTAGGAAACTAAATTTTGATAAAGTGAGCAGCGCCTCGCTTTGTCTGTTTCTTACAACTAAATATTTGATTTTGTGGAATTAAATGTCGTATGATCGATTAAATGAAAGAAATAAAATAAAGGAAAGAAATCCATATTCACGCAGAAATTCAGCAGCAGCATCATCTTCAATGCTCCATACTCGATGCTCGAATGCTTGATTCAATCATTTGAACTGTTGCTAGCTCAAATTCACGAATCGTGTATTCGAGCATTCAGGAGTGATGAACTGCGATAGAAATGGATGACGACGGCGGAGCAAATCGTTGTGTTGCAAAAAATCCACAGCAAGAGAAAAGAGCGCAGACAAACCACACAGAGAGAGGGAGAGAGAGATTGTGTGTGTGGGGGGAGGGGGGGTTTGGGTTAGCGGCCGATAATTAGGGCTTGCCTTTTGAATTTTTTTATCAATTTACTTTGATAAATCTATAATTCACCCAATAATAGTTATAATCAATCATATTTCTTCAATGAATATCATCCCTATCAAAGATTCAAAACTTACATATATATTCCTGAGGATAATATATTTAATTTATATAAATATTAAATAATATAATATGTTAATTGAATATTTATTTTTAATTCTAAATACGTAGAAATTAAAACAAAATGTTAAAGTATAATAATTGTATATAATAAATGAGTCGTGAACTAATCCTATTTTGTCTAGAATTTACAACCAAATAGTTTTTTTTGTCGTGAAATGATCATATTTACCCTTCAAATCACAACTATAAAATTTGCTACCCTTCTCGTGAATTAATGACAAAATAGTTATTTAGCTAAATGTTATACTATCTCCACCCCAAGTGACTTTAGCCTTTTTTTTTTTCCGATTATAGGAAAGTTAATATTACAATGTAAAATTGTGTCAAATCAAATGGGACGTAGCCAATAATTTTTATTATTTATTTAATTTTTGTGCTACGTTTATTTTTAGAATAGCAAAATAAATATTTTTATATATTACCTCAAATAAAAACCCAATTCTTTAGAATCTAAAATTAGTGTGATGTGAACAGAATAAACCGGTAAAATAAATTTTTTAAAAAAAGGAGAGCCACCTCGTTGGTGTCGACAGAGGCGGGGAATCAAATCCAAGGTGTTAATTAGAGTCGGGCAAAAGCGGGGCCCACGAAGCGCACCACGAGCGGTGACGAGCCGCTGCCCCTGCCACCAAAAACCATTTAATTATTAATTTAATTCAAGTATTATAAATGCAAAGGGACAGCCGAAAACTGCTACGAAAAGTCCGCCGGTCGTCTGCTCTCATCCAACGTCGTATCGCCACAAACCATCCTACGTTGTTTTAGCAACCCCCGCCTGACCTTTCAATGCTCTCAACCGTCTTTTTACTATTTTAATTCGCTTCAACTGTTTCTCGTTTTCTTTCCGAGGGCCACCTATGGATTGTCAAGATTGGATATTTTGGAATACCCATGGATGTTCCTCCAACCAAATATCGCCTATATTTTACTATTAATGTTTTACTTATAGAATAGTCATAAATATACATAAATTGTACACATATAATTGAATTTTTTAGATATTTTATATTTAAATTAATTTTTAAATATGAATTAATTTAAAATAAATTATATATTATATATTTATCCTTCTGTAATAATTTAGGAAAAAATTAATTTTTCCAAATTAGATATTGCAGATTTAGAAAAAATATTAACTTTTTCAATGGATATTTATATATTTATCTCCAAATCAATTTTGTGGCTCTATTGGAGGATTTAACAAACTAATTTTTCAAAATATAATAATGGCAATTTAGTAAAAAAAATATAATTGATAATAAAATCAGTTTAAAGAAAACCGATTCAATTCAATTCAAAATTTGAGAGTATTATGTATGTATAATTATGTACATATATTTTTTTTCCTTACTTATATACACAAATCTACTCTAATTTCTCCTTTGTCCCCAACTAGACCAAAAGTGACATTGGTGGCAAAAGGGGAAACATGTAGAGTGTCTCTCATTGCTTACAAATTATAAAGAAAAAAGAGAAAATGAAAAAAAGAGAGAGAAGATCGACTTTTTTTTTTATCACATTATAGTAGTTTTCATTTTATATTTTTTGTAATTTCATGTATGATCTAAGGTAGAAAATATGAAAAAAAATATCATTTTATCAATGCTCCATTGATATTATTATTATTATTATTATTATTATGAATTAATATGAAAAGGAGGAAATAGATTATTCGATTTTTTTATCCAAGCAAAATTATCCACCCACTCTATTGAACATATGAAAAAATAGTGGAAAATGTACGTTTTTTACTATTTTTTTATCAAAGAAAACGGAAGAAAAGTAGCCATTTGATGGAGAAATCTTAAAACTATTCTTGTTTGTAATTGTAAGTTTGTAAACCCCTTCTGTAAGAAGGTCCGATGACTCTGATCAGCTCACCATCACTGTAGCTCGTCACTTTCACCACCAACCTCTCTCGAGGGACTAAGATTATTTTCTGTCATATGTATCTAAGTGGGGAAAAAACAATTATTTGATCATTCCCAATAATAGATTTCTTATGAACCAGAGCGATTAGACTTGTTTTATCTTTTTCTATTATAGTTGGTTGGATAAATATACAATTTAAAGGTCCTGTTATAGTGGACCCGAATTCGAGATATTTGATTTTAAATATCAACCATTCCATCACTTGATTTAGGATGCATTTTATAAAAAGAAAATCACTTATATAAAAAGACATGTAATATGTATTTTGTGGAAATCAACATTCCTGAAATTCGAACTTATGTCACATCGATTATAAGCTATGTTACTTGCTAATTATGTTGGATATTTTAGTTTAATTGGATTAACTTAAATTGACCAATATCGTCATAATAAGATATCATATAAGTTTGGAGGTGCGGAGTGCACGTTTATTTGAATTTATTATGATCTTAGGGGCGAAGCCCCTAAGGGACGGGGGGCCGGGGGCAGCGGCCCCGGTAGCGGGGTCCAAGGGACTTTTTAGCAATTATCGAAAGTAAAAAATAACTACTTGTTTTCGGCCTTATCAATTCCTGTCTGGTCAATTTTCCTGCTCTGGTTCGTTTTCTGAACAACATCACATACTTATTGTCGAAAAACTCTGAATTTTATCCGATCAAATAATTCGATAGAACCGACGAATTGATATGATCTGAAAGTGATAACACGACTTTCAGAGATCCTGTTTTGTTCGTTTTATTCTAATATCTCCAACAAATTATGTTATATTAATGCCCCTAGAATCATTAGATTTAATTTGGACATTTTTTTTTAATCTCATGCGGTTTTAACATATGAAAATTTTATCTGCTTCATTTGTTTAAGACGTTGTTGTACATGTCAAAATACAGCACACACTTAAACTATTTTTACAGATTTAGCATTAAAATGTAGTAGCGAGCGATTTGGTCGATATAATTTTCAATGATTAGAAATTGAATATTCTAATTGAGGCAGAAAAATTCAGTTAGAACACGAGGCTTAGAAAACCAACACTTGGATGAAAATTCAAACCATTCAATCTATCTAGATAATCGACACTCAGATATTAGTGAACGTCAATTCATTAGTGGATTCTCAACTTCAAACAATTCAACCACAACTCTATTTTAATCATTTCATCATTTTTTATTATTCTTCAATTTTATATATTTATTTGAACTGAGTTATTTATAAAATGAAATTAAATGACTACAAATTCGAAAAGTACTAAATTAAAATTTAGAATTACTTAATTTAAAATTCTAAATTACATTAATTAAAAATAAAAAAATGACATAATTGATATTCCTAATATTAGATAGATAAAAAGTAAAAGTACTTCATGCTCTAAATCAGTTGGAGCGTGCCCAATTTCTTCGATGAGATCTTGTGGGAGTCGGCTGTAAGTTCGTTCTTCGCGAATAGAAGCACGTCGACTTAAAAATTCTCGAAATTGGTGCACCTTGAGATGGATTCTCGTTGGCCACTCCCGAACTAGATCCGGAGTACACCGAGAGCTCGCTCAACATCCTTTCGTGCCGCATCCTGTCTTTGAGCAAACAATGCTCTCTTCGGGACCGTGGGACACGTAATTGTTTTCACGAACATTGGCCACTTTGGATATATACCATTGGCCAAGTAGTATTCCATGTTGTATCTTTGCCCATTGGCTGTGAATTCGATAGCCGGTGCCCGACGAGTGTATACGTTGTTGAAGATTGGTGACTGGTTCAGAACATTGATGTCATTGTTCGAGTCGGCCACGCCAAAGAATGCATGCAAAATCCATAAACGTTGGTTAGCAACCGCTTCTAGGATTATTGTTGGATGTGTGCCATTATATCCACTGGTGAAGCCGTCTTTCCATGCGTACAGGCAATTTTTCCATTTCCAGTGCATACAGTTGATACTGCCGAGCATACCAAGAAAGTCGTGACGCCTCTCGTGCATATTCAACAATGCTTGGGCGTCCTGCACCATGGGCCTTCTCAGATACGTATCGCGGAATGCCTCAATGACACTGCGATAAAATGCTTTTAGGCTATCCTGGCCCGTATGCTAGCTGGCGAATCTCCGACGTGCACTTCAGCAGCGTTGAGAGTCTGTCGCGGCCTGCACCGTCGGGGCGCTGCTGGAAACACTCGTTGCGTCCTGCCAACGTGTTTGCAATGCGCATGAACAAAGATTTGCTCATGCGAAACCATCGACAGTACACAACTGCACCCCATCGTGGCTTGTCGGAGAAATAATCTGTGACGAGGCGTTGATCGGAAATTTCGCGCTTCTGGTGTATGTACGTCCTCGGAGCTCGAGGACGCACAGCTCGAGCCTGCTCAACTCTCCTCCTATGATGCGACTTCAGCGTCAATTCAATCATCTTATCAATTTCATCCTAATCAGAACTCGAATCATCATAATTTGGATCCATAAAATGAGATGAAAGTAGTGGAAGAAAAGTGAGGAAAGTGAGAAGAAAAGTGAAAAGGAAAACGGATTTTATAGAAGCTCAATTCAATACCATGACCCTCCAGAGCATCATTGGCGTTAATACTGCACCACAAAATTCAATCTCGTGAATCTGAAAGAATAAAAGAAAATGTTGCGGCGGAAATGCGGTGAAGGGAGCTGCAGTGCCGCGGCGGCCGCAACCCCACATTCAGCTGTACCCCGCGCTGTTCCCAGCAGCGGCGACGTTTCCTTCCCCACCATCCCCGCCCTGATGCGGCCGCCACATTTTTTTCTCTATTTGCGGCGCGGATAACGATGCTCTAAAATTCAAAGTTCATTTCCCCAAAAAGTTAAAAAGAAAATTACAATAATCGTTCAACCAATTCCCCCAATAGAAATTTTTAATTATAATTAAAAATTACAATTAATTATAATTCTGGTTTAATTAGATGGATGTTGTGGCTCCAAAACAAAAAATAGGATAAAAAAAGAAAAGAAAAAGAATTTAAAGGAAACAAATAACAGCTATTGGTGCCTAGTGTTTTTCATGTTAGGAGTGCATAATTAGAGGGAGATTAATGAGAGCATTGTTGCTTAATTAGGTAAGGCGGCTTAACCTGCGCCGTTTATTTGTAACCTGCGCCTGCCGCGTCGGTTGTCACTGTCCGTTGATTAATTTTCCAAAATTACAAATTTTCCTACGATCACTGTTCATCCATATATATAGATTTACTCGAAAATCAACAACATCACACACCTCTCTCTGTCCCCCTTTTCTATTACTTCGCCGGCGCACACCAAGCCCTAGCTCCCCCTTTCTCTCTCATCCCTGCACACTCTCTCTCTCTATAGATTTTTGATATAGATTCTGTAACTATACCTCGAGTTTTATTCTCCAGCTGAATTACCGATTAAATCCAACAGGTTAGAAGAATTGACCGATCTGTCAACTATCGTTTTAACGTTCCGCTCTGAAGGATTTGTTCTGATTAACTTCTGAATTTTCGTTCCTAGCTTTGCTGAATGCTCTTTCTGCGTGTGTGTTTCTCTTTCTGAAGCCGATTATTGATCGATCCCACTTCTGATTTTAGCTCAAGTGTTTGATGGTTTCTGAATTTTTTGACATCTTCAGACTTTGCTACCGGTGCGTATTTCGAAAAATTTATTGAAAATCATTTATCTTGTTGTTGTAGTGTGTTTGTGAGTTTTTTTCGTTGAACGGATTTGTATAGGCGGGGATATCTGTTCTCTGATGTGTAATTCAGTGATGGCTGTTCTCGTTCTTGAATGTTCTCAAATTAGATCTGCTTAGTTTTTTGATTGTTGATCCATATCCAAATATAAATAAATTCATTTTACAACTCCTTTCCGGTATTGGTTTTGTATAACAAGAAACTGGGTAGTGTTTCTTCTCCTGATTAAAGAATTCAGAAAATTGATAAAGAAAATGATTATTTCCCTTCTACTTTAAATATGGACGGCTTCTGGTTCAATTCTTACCTTACTGCATCTTTCACCTCGATTCATTTCCCAACTGTCCAGCTTAAATGTGGATATTATGCTTGCCTGAGATCTTTGCTTACACTCTAGGCTACCCCTCAAACAAAAAATAAAAAAGCTAGACAGATAAGAAACTGGATAGAATCAATGACCTAGACAGATAACTACTTTTGTTTGGTGTCAGATCGCTCTTCTTTGTTAATGATTGGTGGTTTGGGTACTCAAGCTGACAATTGCATGTATGTGTTCTTTGCACTCTCTAAACAACATACAATTGTTTATGTACTTTTGGGATGATCTCTATACATGTTTATGAAATGCTCAATTAGAAGTTAATTGGAGCCTCTTTTGATAACTGCAAGGTGATATATGATATGTTCGTCCACTCTCATTTATATAATTATATGTATTCATGCTATGCCTTATTAAGGCAAAATTACCAGATCATTGCCCTTGATCTCAATGAAGCTCATTTGTTTCCAATTCAATCCATCTGTCTAAAAGTGGAAAATAGTCCAGAAAATTGTTCTTCTAGCCATAGGCTTGATCATTGTCAGTTAGAAATTCCTTCTGGTTCTTTGAATTAGTGTGGAATCTGCTTTGAGTAGAAAAAAATGGCAATAGTTTACTTATTTTCTTTTAGGAAGTATTATGTCACTGATTGTACAAATTCTCCTGGGGAACTACCATGAATAGGAACTCATTTAGAAGATTCTCTGGGTTAATTATTATCTATTCAATGTAGTGAGATATTAGCTCCCAGAAGAAGTCTGCCAATCTCAATGTGATTGATAGCACTCTGGATTACAGTCGTATATTCGTCCACTAATGTGATTTATGTTGTGCAGGATGACCTGCTGCCTTATGTACATTCAGAAGTGAAATTCATCTGCAGTTAAAACGTGTTACTCTTGATAATTGGAGAAACTTTGAACTTCTAACAGAGAATGGATCGTCGTGATACGTCAGGATTTGTTAGTGGGGGTGCGGTGTACTCTTTCAGAGACATCTAACCTTTGTTTTGTATATAATTTCTTAATACCCGGAAGTCAGGCAGACTGTTCTTTGTGAGTTGAGTTTTTGTGAAAATAAGAGTGTTGGTACTTTAGATATTTGGTCATGGATGTCAGATTCCACAATCTGGGTTCTGCTGCTAACCCTCAATCGGATGCGTTCAAGAATCTGTGCAGTCCCATCCAAATCAGGGGAACTGGTGGCAAAGTTGTGTATTGTGCGGACACAACCCTACGACTTGATTCTCCTGGTCATGCAACCCCCTTCACATCTGCTCCAAAGGGGGTGAAACGAAAGTGGGGTATTATAGATGATCCAGCAAATCAGCAAGGTGAGTCTCTGCTACGTCTCCACCTTGGTAATTCATCAAGCTCGTCAGACAGTAAGGGAAGTACTGCAACTGCCTGCACTTCAATGTCTTCTGCCAAGGAAACTGAAGAGGAGTCTTCCATGGATCTAGAGCTGGACTTCACTCTAAATCTAGGTGGTGATAAATCTTCAGCTGTAGAAAAATCAGCCGGCTCTAGTTTGGAATCGTTGAACAAATGGCCTAAGGTCGACCTGCAATTAAGCCTCTTCAGTCGGCCTGCTGTATCTGATATTACAACTGTTCATCCAAGTTCGTCTGTGCTGAAATATGCTACCAATATGGTTACTGAAAATGGAGGTCTAAATACAGATGAAGGATCACCTGGAAGTCCGTTTTTCCCATTACAGACTCCCCAAAATGAGGAAAACATCTGCTTTCTAAGCCAGTCAGGGCCAATGAAGACAACATCTCCAGGTCTCTCCTCGAGTGTAATTACAACACCAAAAAGCTCAGTCACCTGTACTTCCGGGATAACGCAATTACAACAGCAGCGTAGTAGTAGTACTAAACAATGTCAGTTTCAAGGATGTTTGAAGGGAGCAAGAGGAGCATCTGGTCTCTGTATTGCTCATGGTGGTGGTCGCAGGTGTCAGCGTACTGGATGCCATAAAGGAGCTGAGGGCCGAACTGCATTCTGCAAGGCTCATGGTGGTGGTCGG
>JAYDZE010547468.1:0-13873 GCA_034509125.1 Monilaria moniliformis | reverse complement strand
AGGCGCGCGCTGCTTGCGCCCGCGGCGTTTCTCCCGTGCGCGTTCTTGCGCAATGTTGTGCGTTGTGTCGCCCGCGTTGTGCATCCCTTGTGCGGGATTGCTATCAACAGGTCTACTCCGATGGCGGTTGTGTGCCAAAAATCTCTTCCATCGTCGCATTCAAATTGAATGTATTGGTCTCTTCATACTTGAACTGTTTGGGTTCATCATTGTAGAAGGCGGCGTGAGCCTGTTCCCGAATGCTTTCCCAACTATCGCCGCTCGGCCAATAGTTTCTATATGTTGTTGATGTACGCGATGAATTTTGGATACCTCGTTTTGCACCCGCCTCAATGCTTGCGCAGATGGTCGTAACCGCCCTCAAGTGCCCAAATCGATTTCAACTCGTTGCATTTTTTCACGATATCTCACATGAAACGCAGACCCTTTGTCCATTGTCGATCACCGGATCTTCAGACACGTCGACGTAGCACCTCGCCAGTACTTTCGTCTACTCCAGCCCATACTTTTTTCACGCTCTCACGCATAGTGGGAACCTTCTTCTTACGTTTCCCTTTGACTATAGCGGATTGTTGCACCGGAGGGGTTGGTTGCACCTCATCGATGGGCTGCATAACGTTGACATCATAGTTGCCGACGTGGATTGCCGAGAGATCGATGGGACGTTCATTCGACCTTATCACCGAAAAGGATATAAAATTATCTAGCATCACATTTCAACTATGAGGATTATTAGGATCCCAACCCCTATCACGACTAGAAAATTTTATAAAATATGGGTATGTAAATTCCTCAAATTTGAATCCTTAGCAACAAAAGAAATTAAGATATAGAAGAAAATTGATGAAGAATGTAGAAGTGAGAGGATGAATGTGTGAATGGTATGAAGAAATGTTAAGAGGTATGTATGGAAGGAAAATTTGATTAAAAAAAATTAATATCAGCACCCTACCTGTGACACCCGACAAGTTTGACCAGCCAATCAGACTTGTCCAAATATTAAATTCAAACTTGTTTCACGGCCTCCGCCCCATTTCCCTCCCCTGCAGTGCAGCTGCGCGCGCAAACGCGACTTCGCTGCTGATGCTATAATTGCTAAGTCATCTTTTAATTTTTTGTGATCATAACAAATTTGTCCAATATATATCATTAAAATAATGTTTCACCAACGAGACGATGTGATTTCATTGATGAAAACTGAGGGTTGTAACTTCAGAAGTTGTGTGAAAATGGTATTTTGAACTGCTTTTGTTTTCTGTATGGGGATCATGTTTAGGTTGCTAGTAAAAAAAGTTGCTACTAATTATATGGTTTTATAAATATTGTTTAAATACATGATACACCAATGGTTTATAACTTAGTAAAAGTTCATTAAAATTATATAAAAAAGATGTTTTTTTTTTTTAGTTGTGAATCTTGTGATAGTATGAAACTTATAAATAAATAAGGGTAAATATCTATTTTTATGCCATTATTTGCTAGGATTTTGTGGAATCAAATGTGTGATGGGAAATTTTACGCTACTACATCTACATATGATTAGCGAATTCATACCCAATGTAACATTTTCATCTAGAAATATTTATATGATGAGGGAAGGTCGAAAAATGAAAAGATATTTGAAGTCTGCGTACATTTCTAATCATATAGAAAACCTATCACATCCAACGGCTGTCGCACTATCCAACTCATCCATTTTCATTTTCCACTTTTGGGCTCCAAAATCAAATTTTGGCGCCATTTCGAAACCCAAAAATACGAAACAAAATGAAGATTGCCTCTAAAAATTGACAAGTAAACAAAATTTTGCAGCCTTCCCTCTCTCCCTCTCCCTCTTCCTCTTCTATCACTGATAGTATAAATACATACATCTAACTAAGCCTGCCCAACCCATTACTCTCGACTTCAAAATTTCTTCATTTTCGGGAAATACAAATCTGTAAATGGCGGGCGGCGGAGCATCATCCAACGCGTCGAGACTGAGGAAGAGAGTGGAGGCTGAATCCGTCTCTTCGTCTACCTCTCTCAAACGCGCTAGAGACGGCAGCGCCTTTACCAAATGGTACCCGCCTTCTCCGTTAATCTTTCCTGTTGTAATGCTGTATGTCATTATCTGTAGGTTTTACATTGTTTTTCTATTATTTTTTTTGATACGAGATATTGTTTTGCAGCGAGGAATGCCAAAAGGCTGTGGCGGTGGCTTTGATTAGCTTCCACAACTGTAGCCTTGATGCTAAGATTAAGATGAATCTAGGTACTTCGTTTTTTCCATCCTTATTTCTTATTGTGATTATTGTGCACAAAAACTTGAATCTATATCCGTTAAGGTGTTGGTTTGAGTTTGAGTTTTTTTTTTTTTGGGTGTGGATTGCTGCTAAGTTGATCGATCTCTATTTATGTAGAGGCTCAGGTTGTGGAAATGACTGGTGAGACGAAGAAGAAGGCAGCAGCAGAGAAGTAGTTTTCCAAAGCTATAACTATTTTTCCTTCGTTTTTGTATGGGAAAATAAATTTAGAATGCTAATTGATTGCTAAAATGAAGCAGAAAGAAGACAAAACAAACTGATCCAAAAGCAAAGAAGGAAAAGAAGGCCAAAAATCCAAATGGGAAGAAGCGTCCTCCCACTGCATTCTTCTTATTCATGTATGCATCATCTGCCTTGAATCTGTCATCTGCCTTGAATCTGTTTTATGAGTATATATGAAACTATCTTGTGCTGTTGTTAATGTGTTAGTATTTGAATGATTTGTAGGGATGACTTTAGGAAATCGTTCAAGGAGGCTAATCCTGACTGCAAGAGTGTTGCCACGGTAACGCTGTAGTGTGTGTGAACTGTCTGAGAATTATGATTCTGGTTTTTGTCATTTGAGTTCCATGAGAATTTGTTTGTTGTGTTTGTTTAGGTTGCGAAGGAGGGTGGTGAGAAGTGGAAATCACTGAATGATGATGTAAGTAGGAATTCTACAAGTGTCAGCGTGTTGTGGCGAACTAATGTGAGATTCTTCATTGACTTGTATTTTGTACTTGATAAACAGGAGAAGAAAGTGTATACTGATAGAGCTGCAGAGCTTAAAGCAGAGTATCAAAAGGCATCAGAAGCTGAAAATGAGCAAGTATGTTCCTTGCTTAGGTTTATTTATGTGTCTGTTTATATGGTTTGCCATTTTTGATGAGGGTGTTTATGTATGTATAGGATGATGATGATTCAACTGAAAATGAGGTCAAGGATGAAACAAATGAGTCATCTGAGAAAGTGATTAAGGAGGAAAAAGATGAAATAACTGATGAAGAGGTCAAAGAGGAAGAAATAGAAGATGATGAATAGTCCACTAGGCCAGTTGAATGCTAAATTTAGGCAATTAGGATAGCTTTTTAGGCATATTGATGCTCAATTTGCTTCAAGCTTCTTGTATATCGACCTTCACTAGTTTACTACTGATTGTTTTGAGGAAATTATGTGGAAGGGAAATGGTGCATTTGGTGTTTTGTCCCATTCTACTGATATGATGTGCCTTTTGGTGAATATGTTTAAATATTTTGAGAAAGTTTTGCCTGTGCATCATCTATTTTTTTCCCATTTCTAAGGAGAGTCATAATTTGATCTTCATTTTTAGAAAGTTGGTTAATGCTGGATTAACTTTGAGCTGGAGTCCTTTGAATGAAGAAAATGGTAAATCACTGCTAGAGTTCAGATGGGAAAGCATGCTAATTGTTAAGAATCCTGAAAATGTGTACCTAAACTCACAAAAGAAAAAAAGATAATCCAACTTCTGCTCCTATGGGATAATGAGAATACAGAGTCAGCATATCACTGGCCCATTTTTCTCTTCTTTTTCCCCTTGCAAGGTGGCAAGGGTTTGCCACACAAGCAGAAGTTGTGAGCATATGCAACTGCCGGGAATATGTTCAATGGCCTTCCTTGTGGGATCTTCCCACACAATCTGTTTGCCCTGAAGCTTGCATGCCTCAGCGCCTTGACTCCCAGCAAACTGTCGGGGATTCTTCCAATAAGCCTGTTGATCGACAAATCCAACCAATGCAGCTTCACCAATGACCCTAGACTAGCTGGGATTGTACCCGTTATCTGGTTTCTTGAAATGTCAAATCTTTCCAGCTTGGCAAGGTTTGAAACTGAATTTGGAATATGGCCTGATATCTTGTTGCTTGCCAGGTTCAGCACCTTCAAGTTCAACCCCACGATGAATTCAGGGATGCTGCCAGATATCTGATTGTTGGACACATCCACCACCTCCATGAATCTGCTTGTTGTGCTGCTTAATATCCTCGAAAGAGAGCCAAAGAGGCGGTTTGAATGGAGATCAAGAGCCGAAATCTGGTCAGGCAACCTCAATGTGGAGACATCAGCCTTGATCAAGTTGTTAGAGATCTTCGCAGCCTGCAAACTCGCCATGTTTGCCATGAAACTTGAAATCCCAGACGTGAAATAGTTGTCCGATAGGTCAAATGTGACCAAGGAGTCCGGCTTGGTGAAGTTTGGCAGCGTGCCACGCAGCTTACAGCCTGCTAGATGGACATCAGAGAGCTGCCTGTTTCTGATCCAACTAGGAACTGCCCCTAAATCAAGATTGTTGTAGGAAAGATCGATAGACAGAATCGAAGGAAGCCCCTTTGCAAATGCTGCATCAGGCAAAGGGTTAGTCAGCAGATTTCTTGACAAGTTAAGGTTCCACAAGCTGTGCAGCTCAGCAATGGATTCTGGGATTTGACCACTGAGCTTGTTAGAGCCCAGTCTCAATACAGAAACTGATTTCATATTCCTAATTTGTGCAGGAATCCTTCCAACCAGGCGATTCTGATCAAGTGACAGCTCAGAAAGTTGAACTAAACTGCACAAAGAAATCGGTATCGGCCCAGAAAACTGGTTCCCTGTAAGCACAAGATATGTCAGATTTTGCAGCTGTCCAAGAAAATCTGGTATGGATCCAGACAACATGTTGAAGCTGAGATCAAGAGACTGCAAGCTTTTGAGAATCCCAACAGCCTGAGGAATTGGGCCAGTCAGCAAATTCTTGGCCAGATTCAGCTGCAGGAGATTCTTCAAATTCCCCAATGCAGGTGGAATCTGGCCGTTCAAACGGTTACCACTCAAGGACACTGTCTGAAGATTCCTCAACCGGCCTAAACTGGAAGGGATGCTTCCTTGCAGTGAGTTGTCATCAAGAACTAGTTGAGTGAGGCGTGTGAGATTGGAGAAGTTCTCAGGAATCTTCCCTGCAATCCGTCTCATGCCGCTGATCACCATTATCTCCAAGAAATGCAAGCTGCTGAGAGAGGGAGAGAGAACTCCCTTCATCAACACACCACCATCTGCATCAGGGTTCTGCAGCATCAATCTGTTGACTCTCCCGCCCTCGCCGCACTCCACGCCCTCCCAGCCGCCGCTGCAGCAGTCGTCGCCAGCCCACGTGGACAGGAAGCCGGTGGTGTCCTTGACAATGCCGGCCTTGAATCCAAGAAGAGCAGCTCTGTCTGAAGGTGAGCAAGCTGGGATTTTTGATTGTGAAGAAGCTGGTTTCAAGAATGTGAGCATCATCAACACAACCCAAACCACAAACTGCATTTTCTTGGAATGGTACAGATGCTAATAAAAGCTGCAAG
This sequence comes from Monilaria moniliformis, assembly GCA_034509125.1. NCBI lineage: Eukaryota > Viridiplantae > Streptophyta > Magnoliopsida > Caryophyllales > Aizoaceae > Monilaria > Monilaria moniliformis. The sequence goes on along the minus strand of JAYDZE010547468.1, from coordinate 8,253 downwards.
ATTCAAGAAATTGGTATACTAGACTTTGTTTTTTGTTTTTCTATAATATTTATGTTGCACAAAAGTGTACTAGGAAAAAACTGTTGGGAAAGGAGGCATGGAGGTTTTTTTGTATTTGTTAAGTTTGTAAGGTGTGTCACTTAGACAACAAGGTATAATGATTGTGACAGACAGTGGGAAAAATCAAATGAATGATGTGGTCTGAACGAAACACTCCCATTATCGCCTATTTTTATAGTGGGGCAGTGAAAAATTAAAATTCTGGTAAAAATTGTTTCTTGGTTGTGAAATTGAAGTGGATCACATGTAAAAATTTTGACCGTTTGGATTTTGTAGTAGAGCGAGCTCTTCACGAGTATACTGAATTGATTTGGAATTTTGGAGCGCACTACCATTCAAATTTCTTCCCACATAATTCACTTCATCGCCTCTATTTTTCTCCCTTTTCTAACTGTCCACAAATTCTCTACTTCTCATTTTAGTGACCCCGTAATGATAATTTGGATTTCCGTCCCTAATCCCATGAGAATCTTTTGAACTTAAGTAAATTAAAATTCAAAAATATTATTTATTATGGAAGCTATTGTACACGTATATGAGTTTTTATATTTATTTAATTTTGTAAATTTAGCAATAATAACGGATAGAATATATTACTCATTTTACTTTAGTACCCAGTTTTCGAATTTAATTATATTGGTGACTATTTTTTTTGGTAATTACATAGTCGATATCAGTTACTGAAATTTCGTCAATTATTTTAGAGCGACGTTACACGCTTTTTCGATTGAAAAGTTATGGCGGTGCCCAAATTAATGAAACATTCAAACGTAAGTGATGAATTTGATTAGATTTTGAACTTTGTTGATTATAAAAGCAAAAATATAAGCATACTTGCAATATTACATCTTTTTTTTTTCCCTTTAATGTACTTTACTAAAATTGGTAGATGATTACGGGTGAGAAACCTTAATTTAAGGAATTACTTTCATATATTCAAACTCACCTACTCGTATAATATGAAAATTTAATTTGGGATGATCAAATTTTAATTCAAAAATAGTCCAATATGGGTTGATGAATCATTTATCAGGGAATGTCGGTAGAAATTAATGGATCTTAAAGAATGGTATTTTGAGTTTGTTTAATCCATTCATAAATTGAATATGTTTTTTTTTTAGTTACAAAAAGATTAATTAAGTTGAGTACATCTGAACTAATAAGTAATTCGAGCCCATTATAGAGAAAACATGTTAGCAGTTAGTGATCGAGATTAGTTTCATATAATTTAATTTCTGTCCTTTTTAATCCTACATAATGCATTAGTATGACAAAATCAATATGTATTATATATTTACAGATAAATTGGAAACCATTTAATTAGGGGAAATGTGAAATTTAATTTGATTCTTTATGTATTAATTTTGTACAGTTAGTGAAGTTCACCAGAGTTGCACGAATTTGGGGACATTCGATACTTGGATCAGTGTGGCCATAATTTCATTCCAAATAAGTATTTTTCACTCATACAATAACTGACATGCACATATTAATAATATTTTTACGGTTTAATACTACATACAAGAGCAGAAAATCTGAAGAATCTTATATACAAATACCAAATAAAATAAAGTATTTCAACATTGTACAAATTAATTAGTTTAATTGAGAATTTGATAATCATAACTGTAGACTATATTTGAAAATGTTATATATAAGCACATATATGTAACTGGTATAAATTTTTAATTTTCAAATGACGATTTACAAAGAATTAAATATTTACAAAAAATAGCTTCCGGTCCTCCAATACTGAATCATAACCTAAGACCTGAATAAACTATATACATTTTTTAATGTAGTAGCAAAACGAATTGTACTTATATATGAAAGATATATCATCGATATTGGATTTTAATTAATTAAAGTTGGACTATTAATTAATTAATACAGACAAAAGATAATAAGCCCATAGGCCTAGAGCCCATGGAGCAGTTATTATATATTTCTCTATTGTAGAGAAATAGAATACAGAAGTTAATTCATCAGTTCTAGAACGTTTAGAACGTGAGAACTGATTTCTTTTGTCACACAAATAATACGTATGTTCAATTAGAGATTTCCTAGCTTTCTCTAATTGAACTATGGACCATGGAATTGTTCCTGCATCGGATTGGCATACACGTGGATACCGAAAGTGGTGGATTCACCTGCAGGATGCTGGATTCGATTAAACGTGGAAATCAAACTAAACAACAAGTAAGTCTTCTATCTGTTGTGTAATTATATGCTCAACTCATAAGATCAATTATGAATCTAGATCATCTATTTCATGTCTATACTTTCCGCTTCGTATCATTAGATGACGACAGGAAAACCTAACATTAGATGTATTGCTCATCCTGCTACTTTTTACTCATAACTTTTGCTCTTTTTATTCATAACTTTTTATGTACTATGTCACCATGTTCCACTCTTAATTTTATAATTATAATAAAATTTGTATATTATTTCTATTTAGTGAACTCTAATTAATATTTACACTAATTTGAAATTGAATTATGTCATCTATTTATATATTAAGAATTCCTAACAATTAACTATATTAATTAATATTTCAAATCAAATATACAAATAATAATAATACTGATCGAATCAGTGAATTGTAAAATCAAATCAAAACACGAAAACATGAAACTGAAAACAAAAATAATAAAAACTAAGAAAGATTGATAGGAACACATAGCGGTACACCGAAAGTAAATAAATGATCCCAAGCACGTAACACAGGATTATGAATTTCTATTTCAGAATATCTTTACCTAATATGATTATTGATTAGTAATTTCTACATCTATATCAATTCTCTATGCTACTTAGCGTAATCACAAGCCAATATTCTTATTTATCACCATTTATACTATTTTAAATTATACTTTATTCTTACTTAAATTAATCCACCCATTTATTCGTATTCGCCCATTTGTTTTGTTCTCCACGTGATCAGATGATAACAACTAAACGATTTATTTTCAAAACAGAGAAAAAAAAGATTCGAATCATCTGCAATCATCACTCTACCTAATCACTTTGATAATAATTATTTATTATTTAGTTACATTTTTCTTTACCATAATTTAATTAATGACAAATCGGATAAGATATAATCTCCTAGAAAGAAAATTCCCAGCCCTCTTGTCAACGACTTCAGCGTGAACGAGAATACCTACACTCATCCTCCCAACGATTTCTGCATCTCCATTCCATTGATGGTATCAGATCTGATATTATCAATTGTGGCAACGAAAATTCGCAACCTCATCCCAGCGATTTAAGCATCAGAAACAAATTTTACAAACCTTAGAATTTACAGATCCAATAATAGATCAATTTAGAATCTGCCATTTTTTAGGTAATGGAAACAACCTAGATTTAACTAGTGATGCCTGGTTAAAATCGAACCGGCGGTTAAAACCAGAACCGGAATCGCCGCTTTTGGAATCGGAACCGCCGCTTTTGCCGGTTTCTGACGTTGCAGGGGCAAGGGGGTAGGAAGTGCAGGCTAGGCTGACGGTGCAGATTAGCTTTTAGCTACTACTATACAGTAAGATTTTTCTAAACCACTACATATATATAGGGGTGCATTAGGGTGAGACCATACATTTAATGCATAACTAAAACTATATCTTATCCATTAGATTCAAAAATGGTTGGTTAAAATCGCATCCCTATAAAATAAGGATTACATTATTAATATGGTTTTAACCATTTACTATACTACCCTTTATTCAATTCACGTATCATATTATTAGCCGTTAGATCTATTAATCATGCAGTTATTATTTAGTCTATGTTATGCAATAAGAATTAGTTCAGAGTTGATTATACATTTTTTTGTGTGTGTGTGTGTGTGTGTGTGTGTGTGTGTATATATATATATATATGAAAATCATCCTTATTCTATTAATTACAAACCAATTGAGTCCATATATCATGATTGATGGATGGTATGATTTCAAACAATCGTATATGCCAACTCATGGGCAATCTCAAGAGATTCACAGTACTGGAAAAATCCGAATGAGTTCATGGCTGAGAGGTTTTTGAATAGCAATATTTTAAAAGGGAAAGAGTGTGCCTTGGGAATTACCCTTGGGGATCTGAGCAGAAAGATGTAGATACAGCTCCTCTGCTCGGCGACGAAAAATGCACTTGTACTTGTTCCTAAGAAATATGGTGTTTAGGAAATTGTCATATAATGCATTGCAGGTGACGTGTATGTTTGTGGAGTGGCCCAAGCAACTTCATGATTAATAAGTTATGATTTTAGGTTCTAATATTCTATCAAATCCCATCTATAAGTAAATATCTGCCGTTGGTAGAAAAATAATTTCTACAGAATGTTATTATTAATAAGTATGGAAAATCAAGAATAACTGAAATACTTAACCATATAAAGTGTATCAAGTTGCTTTCCTAAGTCGACAGTCTAAGGACTCCAATGATAAACAAGAGCAGAAGAACTGACAAGAAAGTGTATCAAGTTATTTTATCATTTGTACATATATAATCAATTCACATAATCATGAAACTAAGACATCAGCTCATCTTCTACATAAACTATACTTGAAGACCTAATGAGCAATGTCAGTTCCTTGAAAATACCATCAAAATCTAAACGAACCACGTAACGACAACAAACGAGATGTTAATCCGATGGTAATAACCCATTCAATCATCAAGAAGTAGAGTCTAAGAAGAAGAATGGAGAGGTTTAAGAATATACAATTGAAGATGATGATACTCTGTTGAGATTAAGATCGACCCGCTGATTCAGACATCATCAGCATCACTTCCTCCGAAATGTGCTCCGTGGCTTACCCAATAATTACTTCCATCCGGCCCGGATATCTTAAACCTGTGGCACGAATGATGATATCTCAAAACCATGCAAACATCATCATCACACTGATTTCTATAATGTGGAAACCAGACACGAAACAGACCGCTCAAGAACAGATTTTCCTTCTTTGTACTTTTGACTCTTTTCACGAGCAGTTTCCTGAAGATAACAAACATATGATTGTAACCTTACCGATCAAAAGATAATGAAAAGTGACAATTTTGCTTCCTAATAAAGGAAGGATCTTACATATTTCCATCCAACAATTGAACCACATTGGACGCAGAAGATATCTACAACTATGTGCGATCCAGTCATCATCATTCTCTCTTCCTTCTCCCCAGACGTTACATTTGCTCTGGAAACACAAAAATAAACAGCACTCAGTTCAAGATTGAGCATTAGAACAAATGCAATGTCTATTTGTCATCTTCTATAGACTTACACTACAAAAAAGCGGGTTTTACCGACGGATTTTACAGTCGGTGATACCTAAGAATCCGTCGGTAAACCGAACTACCGACCGATCGCGCGAGTCACAAACGACCGTGTCGCTAAACTCGTTACCGACGGACATGAGCCATTGGAAAATTTTACCCGATGGAATACCGACGAACTGAGTCCGCCGGTGAATCTTCGTTGCCAACGATGACAGCCGCGAATTGTTCGACTGATTACCTATTACTAACGGATGTAGTCCGTCAGAATTGTAAGTCGTGTTGTGGTAAATTGACCGACGGCGTGTGTCCGTCGTTGAGAAATCCGTTTTTTTTGTAGTGTTAAACGTGTAATTGTGTTCGCTAAGAATGGTAAATGCCATCTCCACATTCCACGAGATTCTGAACATATTCATTTCAAACTTTTAACCAGTCGGAGATCAGAGAGGAGCATTAGCGCCATGTTTTTGAAATTTGGATTTCAGGAAAATTTAGTAACCATAATATACTGGAAATTGATGTTTGATATTCAGTCTGGCTCAAGAATAAGAAACTTTAAGAATATCTAATTTACCAAAGTTAATTCCTACAAGAGAAGGCATAGGAAAATCACGATAGAGGAGAAAAGTTACACATCATATAGGAGATTCATGCCATAGAATTAGTGTTGAACACATGTATTAGCTACCAAAAATCAAGAAACACTTACACCTTACTGAAGAGATAAGCCTTTCCATGCCTGCTGTGGAAAGACTGAAGCAAAAACACAACGAGAGGAATGAGTCAGAGGATGTGTGTGCCTTGATTGGAAAAATCTCATTATTATGACAAGCAAAACATTTGAGATTTCATCTATAATCTTGATAGCACTTTACAATATGGAGTATTTATTATTAAGGTTTCTTCATTTTTTATAGAAAATCACAAGGTTTACCCTTCTAAATAAATAACTGGCAAAGAACATATAATATGCACTTACACATCCATGACAAGAAACATGAAAAGAAGAACAATATGGTATCAAGTGGTCCTCTATGAATTATAGCTTCTAAATTCAATATCCCGGCAAAAGTTTCGATATACATTGCAATGAAAGTCAATGTTAGATGTCAAACTAGCACACTATTCTATTGAAACAAACACAGAAACATCAGAGGATACACTCAAGGTAAGTACCGAGATAATATTTCATTTTTTATGCTTGGCATTGCATACATACTATACACTTACTCAAGACTAGCACCACAAAAGCATAAGTCATATGTACAACATTGAGGCAAGAATTATACTCAACTTTTGCCCCATATCTGTACAAGGCAGAAAAGACAATAACAAGCTGCTTCAGATATCCATTTTACGATTCAATTTATCATTACGAATGCAAGATTCTTGTGAATACAGTCTGTAGTAAATTATCCTAGCATTCTGATCCTAATGAAATTTTCATTTTTCCAACAGCTTAAAAAGGCTAAAAGTTGGGAACCCAAGATAAAACCAATTATTGGATCAGACATTTCGAATAGCAGATATAGGAAATAATTTCCTGAAATTCAACATCACTTTTCCTCTCAAGGGTACAAGAAATACACACACAAACACACACACATATATATAAAGGAATATGATTCTCACAGACAAACCAGCAAAACATGTGGTACATATATATATTACCTTTGTGCTTGATTAGTGCAATATGCAAACTGCAATTACATTATATACTCTCAACAAATTCATGTATTATGTCACAAATATTCCACCAACATTAGTAATTATTTCGCTACGATCCCAACAGGAAAAGTCAACTATCCCAACCAAGAACCAGATCTCAGAAACAATGATTGTAAATATGATCAAGAGAACCAAATTTGGTCATCATCGGAACTAAAACAAACTATCAAATTCCCAAATTGACAGCAATATAATCGCATGTCGATAAAAGAAAAGATTAGCAGAGGCTTTACGTAAAACCCCAATTTCAAGATTTTGCATCAAATTGATCACCAGAAAAAATCAAAAAAAGGGGGAAAAAAATGTTTAACCTTGGAGACGAGGTCATCACCAAGCGCTAGATGAGTTCCACAGTGCTTGCAACTATAGATCTTTCCTTCAAGAGTAACCGCAAAAACTCTCCCCATCTATTCCCTTTCAAATTCTCAACACTTTTCAGAAGGAAAAAAAAAATATGTGCAATAATTCAGCAAGAAACTGATCAAGAAAACAAAAAAACGGCAGACGCACTTGGCAAACGGCAGAATTGAAGAAGAATTTCGATACCTTAACTGGATTGGACGTGAAGAAACGAGTAAGAGGAATTCCAAAATAGACGGCAAGAACAAAAGTAGAAAAAATCTGAAAAGGGACTTACTACCTTTGAAGAATGAGAAAGCAAGAGTGCAAGAAATGAACATAAGAATAACACGTATATTTAAATTGCAATCGTCATACACTTTGCTCAAAGTGGAACTCCACAATTACGTTTCTCACACACAGTATTAAAGTATTTTTGCAGGAATCGATAATTAATGGACAAGACTTGTTCAGGAACGACTGTATTTAAGTACACAATATTGGAAAGGGGAATTTCCTATCTGATCTAGTGTGAGAGTGAGGCAATCTCCATTATCATACAATTTATGTTTCTCTATGCTTTCTTTTTGGGGCCCAGCTTTTTCTGATTGAGATCGGTGCTTCAAATGGATATTACTATTTAACTAATATGAAAAGTAAAATTCAGAATTTATGTATCTAATTGAATGTGCATGTGCCTATGTATGAATATGCAATTCATTTATTGAGGAAAAGTAATACAGTATATTTGGGGCAAAATTCTTGATTGGGGTGGATCCACAAAAAAGGTTCCCGAAATGGGAACCTTTTTTTTCTGTTCCAAAAACGGGTAAGACGCATGAGCGT
>JAYDZE010547457.1:0-13876 GCA_034509125.1 Monilaria moniliformis | reverse complement strand
TCATTTCAAATTGATATATTTATAAGAAAATACACTAAAGAAAGATCATTATAAAATTAGAACACCTTTAAAAATAAATACTAGATCACATATTTAAAACGAAATGAGCAAATATCATTCATCCTACACCAAATGCAACATAAATTATTAGTATCATCGACCCTAACCAACCCAACGACTACAAAAGCAGTTGTACATGGCGCCAACATCGCGCATCCACGTGTCAACTTCCCACCAACCACGCGTTTTTGCACAGACGGCCTTTTTAATTTAACGTATGTATTTTTGTTTTATTTTTTCAACTTTAACTACTTTAGATTTTAGATCCGTTATCAACGGTCACTTCTTCCCGCTCGTTTTTCACCCAAATCTTTTTATAATTGCAAATTGGCCCCAACACTATTAGTTTATTCCCAAACACGCCGGGCACACACCAAAATCAAATGCACCAATTATAACAACGCGCTTTTACGATTTAAAATAGCCACTAATTTATTGCACGATTCAAGAATCCAAAACGCGTTATCCGGCACATCCAATTGCACTAAGACAGCTCTTTTTCAACTCCCCACACAAAATAATTTCCTCTAAATTCGGCCGCCTACTTATTTAGTACCACCACTTCCAACTCCATTTCAAAAGTTCCTATCAAGTTTTCTCTCTCTTTCTTCCTCTCTCTCTATATAGTAACATCAACTCCAACTACAATGCCAACCATCTTGCTGAGAATTTTCCTTGTCTACAAGCTCTTCTACACAGTTTTCCAGTACTTGGTACCCAAGAAGCTGAGAACGTATCTCCCAGCTTCTTGGCACTCGTACACAGAACAACAGCAACAGCAGCAGCAGCAGCAGCATATCAAGAACGAGCCCGTTTCGCCCTTTTCCTCTTCCACCAATCCATCCTCCCCGTCTTTCCGCCCTCCTAGAAGAATGGATGCCGCCGAGCTGAGACGGGTTTTCCAGATGTTCGACAGGAACGGCGACGGGCGGATCACCAAGAACGAGCTCAACGGCTCCTTGGAGAACATGGGAATCTTCATCCCCGGTGACGAGCTGTCTCAGATGATCGACCGGGTGGACGTCAACGGAGACGGCTGCGTCGACATTGACGAGTTCGGCACCTTGTACCAGACCATCATGGACGAGCGAAACGAGGAGGACGACATGAAGGAGGCGTTCAACGTGTTTGATCAGAATGGTGATGGATTCATCACCGTTGACGAGCTGAACTCCGTCCTGGCGTCGCTCGGCCTCAAGCAAGGGAGGGGCGCTGAGGACTGCAAGAAGATGATCACGAAGGTCGATGCGGATGGCGATGGAAGAGTAGACTTCAATGAGTTCAAGCAGATGATGAGAGGAGGAAGCTTCGTTGCATTAGGCAACTGATGCAGCCATCTATGCTCTCTTCATTTTCAGCAGGGTAATTTTCGTAGACTGCAGTGTATATAGATCTTGGTTATTTCTTATCTCTCCATTCATCTGCCACAAGAAAGATATATCACATAGCCATCTGCAGAGGCATCATTGATGACAAAAGTGTTAGTATATATTCACATTTCTCTACGTACAGAAAGCTGCATATTGTTGTATATGCAACATTTTGCAGCCACTGAGACGAGATGAGAAGGGAATGAAGCATTGATCAATGAGTGGATCAAAGTGGGGATGCTTAAGCTTAGGGAAACAAAAAAAACATTTTACTTCATTCTTGTAATTCCTGTTTTCTGGCCTTCTGTTTTGTTTTTTGATTTGATTTTAGTCACCTAGTTTTTGTTTATTTTTTTAATCTTGTTTTGAGTCTTTTCAGCCGGTGATGAAATCAAATGTCACAGTATTACTAATATAGCAGCCAGCATTCAAAATTTTCTCATTGGAGATTGTTACTTTCTGCTTGTGATTGTGAACATACAATGTGCAACTATTAAAGAAAATGTGCGCACAAGATTTGAGGAGGCTACTAGCAAAATGAAGTTCACCTATATGCCGAATGCATTAAAGCAGAGTGGTAGAAGTGCAAAAATATAAACCCCTTGACTACTTGTGGAGTTAAAAACATAAGGGCTCCAAAATATTCAGATCATTCATATCATTAACTTTACTTTCATAGTTTTGCTCATGAAAGTCTTCAAAACTCGTCCGTGTTTGTCAATTGTCACCAGGACAACATTGTGATTGTTGATAAGCAAGAAGTATATTTGAAGCAGAGTACTTGGGGGGAAAATGAAGCCAAAGCTAATGAATCGGTTTTAGAAAAAACCTCAAGTTCCTATATAGAGATTATTGAATCACAACATAGGAAGAAGGATTACAAAAAGAAAAAAAGAAAAAAAATTCCAATTATGATGATTCAGAGTTGCTAAAGGTGCTACAAATTAATTTTGAAGCTGCTTGAGCGTTGAGATCTTCAAAACACACACAAATGTCAAAACAGCATATGGTTTTAAAAAAATGGCAAGGAGCATCAGTTCTTTACCTTGATACCTCATCAGTAGAATCATAACAATTGAGATGACAACTTAGCGTGTCTGCAACAGCTAGAAATCAGTGGTCAACCTGTTGCCTGCTCCTTAAGTCATGGAGGCATCTTCTGGAATTAGATTGCAACTTCATTTTTCTGGATGGATCAGCTGACAGCCTGCCACTATAGGAGTTCTTTAACCATTGTGTATTATGTATCATAAACAATGAGCATGAGATAAAAATTAACAATAATCACCCGTCGTCACCAGTGACCCATGCAAAAAATGTGGGAAGTTTTTCCATATGTATTTACCCAAAGGAGAAATCTTTTGTGACCACTGACCAAATCAATTTTCAATTCCGGCAAAGAAAGCAACAGTTCAAAGAAAGAAAAAGATGTTGGATTTCCAAGACTACGAATCTTTCTTAACCCGGACCCTAGATTCCTACGGAACCCGGATTCTAGCTTCTGGATCAATCCTCATACATGAATGCAATTGCTCAACGACTGGACTGAACATATGAGACAAAGGATGACATTTATCACCGGCTGTAAAAGTATGCACGATATTACCCACATGAACCATACTGTAACCAGCCACAACTTTCACACCTCTTTCCTTCATCAAACATCTGATCCCAGACGCATCTGTCCATGAACCTCCAGCAGCAAATGTGTTAGATGCGAGTAAATAACCAGCCGAACTTGATGGCTCCAATTCAAAGATCCAAGGGAGTGCACCTTCAGTGAGTTTTCTATTCTCATAAGTCCTACAGGCACTCAAAAGTGCACCCCAAGCACTTGCGCTGGGCTTCATTGCAGCAGGAATGGATTTAATCAGTTGAAATGCATCCTCGAGTTTTCCAGCTCTGGCAAGCAAGTCCACGAGGCACGAGTAATGCTCTAACTTTAATTCAGCTCCATGCTTGTTCACTATATCCTTGAAGAGAGACAGTCCCTCGTCAACCAATCCTCCATGGCAACAAGCAGATAACACCGCAAGGATCGTTACTGAATTAGGCTTTACACCGTGGATTTCCATTTCAGAAAGCAAAGCCACAGCATCGCGTGGGAGTCCATTTAAGCCATATGCCGCAATAATTGCACTCCAGGAAACTACATTTTTCAGTGAGATTTGGTCAAACGCCCTTCTCGATGCTTCTATTGCCCCACACTTTGAGTACATATCAAGAACTGATGTCCCAACTGCTACATGTGATGCCAAGCCCATCCTAATAGCAATGCCATGAGCGCATTTCGATCTTCCAATTTCAGCAGAAAGTGCACACGCCTCAAGAAGGTTTAGCAGGGTAACAAGGTTCGGCCTTTCTTGTGAAAGCCTCATCTGTCGGTATAGAGAAATCGCCTCATCAGGCAAGCCACAGTGAGTGAAAGCTGAGATCATTGTACTCCAGGTCACAATATCCGGTCTTTTGATTTGGCAGAATAGTCTCCATGAAAGATCACTTTGACTGCATTTTGCATATGTATCGATCAAAGAATTCACAGCCAATTCATTTGAATAGAAACCTCTTCGAATTATTCTAGAATGGATCAACTTGCATTGATGCAAATCCCCTAAGACTTTACATATTGAAAGTAGGTTCACTAGAGTCACCTCATCAGCATCAAGTCCTGATTTTTCCATCGAAGCAAAGAATTTCAACGATTCAGCATGCTTCTTATTAAGAACAAGCCCAGAAAGCAGAGTATTCCATGACACTATGTTCCTATTAGGCATCTCCCAAAATGCTGTCATTGCAGAGTCTACATCTCCGCACTTGCAATACAAATCAACAATAGTATTTCCTACAAATAAATCATAGCTCAGACCTCTTGAGACCAGAAAGCAATGAATTAATTTTCCTGTTTTTAAGTCTCCTAATTGAGTGCAACCTTTAAGCACACTTACCATGGTTTGTCCATCCGGTTCAACCCCAAACTCTGAAACCATCTGCTTAAACGACTCCAAAGCAAATATGTTATCATCAACACGCACATATCCTCTGATCATCACACTCCATGATATTACATCTTTCTCATACATTTCATCAAAAAGGATTTCTGCATAGTCCATCCTAATTGCTGTGTACATACCCAAAAGAGAGTTTTGAACTGAAGTTAGGCTCCACAAACCACTACGAATCAAGTACCCGTGAAATTTCTGTCCATCATCAAAAGCTTGGAGGCTTTGATATGCCTGAACTACAAGCACCAAAGTAGAGATATTGGGTTCAAATCCAAATGCTCTAGCTCGAATAAACAAATCGACTCCTTCTTCAAGAAAACCTTGATCCAGATGCCCATAGAGAATTATGTTCCACGAAACAGAATCTCTTGTCTTCATGGAATCAAAAACACTAAATGCAGAGCCCAATGCACCAGATTTTGCATAAAAGTCCATCACTGAATTTCCCACCGAACTGAATGAGTCAAATCCCTGCTTACTCAACGATGCGTGGACGGACTGTCCAAGTCTAGATGAGCAAGCTAAACAGGCCTTGAGTACGTGAGAGTAGATTGCGTGATCTATCAGTTGAAATCCAGCCTTTCTTATCTCTATATAACAAGAAAGCACTTCCTTCCATCTGCAAACTGATGATGGCTCTTTAATTTTGTGACAAAGAATTTGGAGATTTGTCACCGATGAAATCATAGGAAACCTCATATCCTTAGAGGGAATTTTGAAGCAGAGAGGACCTAGACATATATAAAATTTTGCCTGATGCAAACGAAAACTTCTTCTACAGCTGCACCAATTTTGTAGTTGATTGTTAATATATTACCTGTCTATGAGAATTTCACTTGCATAATACAATAAAACCTGCAATATTGTACCCAAAAAATGTGTTTCTTCCTTAATAGCTCTTTCTGCATAAATACAAACATATGGTGGGCAAATTGCAGCGACGCAGCAGAGCAAATGTTACGAAGAAGTTCATGAGCTATAATATGATAAAAATAACCAGATTATACTGAGCAGAAAACCAGAGCAATCAGCGATTGGAAAATTGGAACTCATATTAAATTACTCAAAATTGGTCAAACTGTTTTAGAAGTGATTCTTTTCAGCGCCATTGAGTAACCTCGAGTTTCTACCTTTAGCAGCAGCAACAGTAACCGCCGCCGAGATGTAGCCGGAGATGGATCTCCGGCCGCCGTAATCAATTTATTTGACTCGATAAACTTGGAACCGGTTTGATTTCACTACTAGGTAAAATTATTTATCAAATTTCTCAAAAATTATTTTTTTACAATATGACGAAGTTGAGAAAAAAATGAATTGCTTATTTATATTTTACTTCTAAAAAAAATATCAAACTTTACTCATCTTTCGATAATTCATTTTCAAATTTTAACAATGTATCAAACCAAATTAAATTATAACTAACCAAATTAAATTATAACTACTCTGTATAGATATCGAAATAAACTATACAGTGTAGTATAAATTAAATGGCATAAATAACCTCAATTCTCATTCTGGTATCACAGATAATAGTTGAAAATATTATGATACAACTAAAAAACATTTAATGCTAAATTGTTACTTTTGAAACGTTGAGATCTTTTTTATATTCCGTATAAATATTGAGACATTTTTTACCATTTATTGTAGAAGTTCTGAGTTATAGTAAGAAAAGTCGAGAATTATGTAATTCTATTACTGATATTTTTGCTCACCCCTAAATGTAGCTCCATTCTTATTATGGATATTTTCAGTTCGGTTCGATTTTATTAAATATAGCTCCATTATAATGGAAGTTCTTTTTTTTTAAAAAAAACATCCATAAACACTGAACATATAATAGATAATCAACTCTACTTAGACCAACTTCTATTATAACTTTATTTTCTCAAAGAAATAGACAAACAAAGAACTCATCTCTTAATTCCTTATTACTTTCTCATGACAACTAGTAAAACTAAGCTTAAGCTAAACGAGGCTATAACCCCCCAACCTAAGATAACTCTTCAGAAATGTGCATGAGCAACAAAATGCAGCCATCCAACCACAACCAACTTCACTAGTTGCACATTCTCTCAAGTTTCAACCACTTCGCATCCTCTCTTCAACAAAGCAAAAGCCAAATCGTCAATTGCACCACGTCCCTAAAAAAGCCGATCTCTCACAAATTCTAGCAAGATGTGCTGCCACTTGAGCTACCTGAGGCACTAGGCATGTCACGAACCATGATCTTCACGCTCCGTTTGCCCATAAAATTGAATATCTCGAGGCACTCAAGCAAATCAGAATCACTCACCAACATCACCCATTCATCTTCATCATCAACATACCTGAGCTGGAAATGTCGTGTCTGTAGATTGAACCTCGATGCTACTTCCTCGTAGAGGCGGAAGCATCCAGCAGCAGCTTCAAATTTAAACCTGATCGTATCTTCTTTATAAGTAGCTTTAACGGTAACTTTCGACCAACTATCTCCAAAGCATGCATCAGTTGTCGAATTCTGTCTTTTGCTGGAGCTTGATGAACTGCCTTTCATCATTGAAGCAGTTCCTGATCCATTGGTTGAGTCTGTCATCCCAGAGGAAGTCGGTTGGCTATGTTCGACTCTGCAATCCTTGTCTGTAGCAAGTGCAATAGGGATTGAGCTTCGAGAAGTGTTAAGTGACTTAGAATCCTCTTGCTTTGACAATCTAGCTTCTATTGCAGCTAATCTAGAATCATAGCTTCTAAAATGATTGAAGTTTATGCCGGTCTCTTCTTCCATTTTCACAGTGGTCGTATCCATGCCCAAACAAGATGGTAAAACATTTTGGATTACCAAACTTGAGTTTCCAGTTGAAGGATTTTTAGTTAGAAGTACAGTCCTGTTTGTCTCTTGGAGGATTGAGCCAGCTGCCACAAGATCCCCAGTGGTTGCATCAAATCTAAGTCCCCCTTCCACGCATTCAACAGAGCCAAGCACACTTTGTATTTTCCTCAAAGATCGATTCACCTTGTTTAACTTACGACATGGCCACCTTTGGATGCCGTGTTGCCTGCATATCCTTTTGAGAGTAGTAGGGCAAACTGTGGAAACAATAAACATAGAATCCAAAATCTTATAATCATGCATATGTTGCAATAAGTTACAAAAATTCAATAAGCTATTTGACACACTCATTGGATGAATGTGTGTGTGTGTGCGCGCGTGTGCGTGCTCGCTATTCTTAGTGATTTGGATCCTAGTTTTTGTGTTTCTAGCTAAGCATGACTACTCACCACCTATACTTTTTGCAGCGTCTTTAAGGCTCCCTGAAAAGTATTTTTGAAGAACACTTAAACTGACATGCTTCTCAGCCGTGCTTCTCTTCTTCTCTGCCTGTTTCTTTGTTCCAGCAGTTGGCTACAATGATAATAAGATGTGCTAAGAGCTCTATGTATAAGTAATATTGTGCCATAGTTTATGGTTTGTGAAATAGATAAAGATCTTCTTTGAACCAAAGAGTATCATGAGAAACAATCAGACATCAGATATAGTGTTGATTGATTCAACAAGTTTATGTAATAGGATGCAAACGACAAGCATTTAGTCATGATCTCTCGCTATCCCTGGCATCATTGTAACACAAATCTTTTAAAAACTAATATGCTTATTGTGCCCCTTACTTTGGAACATATGTCCTAAAAACTTTTAGAAGTTAGCAAGTTTAACATGTGTCAACAACTCAGCTAAACAATTACAATATATTTTAAGTAAATGGAAGAAGATAAAATGCAGACGTACCTGTTCATGAGGATAATAAGTTTCGGTCAGTTCATATGTATTTTCAATTGGACCACCAAAACAATTTGACTTTCCATCAATAAGTGGTTGTTCAAAACTCCTCAAAAGTGTTCTTGTTGATGTAGTTTCTACTACATCATCTAGTAGCTTAAATTTAGAATCCTCTATCTTGAGCAACTCAGTGTCTAATACTATCCTCAAACTCTTGTTGATCTTCTGCATAGTAACCGAGAGGTTGCTAAGCAAGAGTTGATGATCTACACTTGCTTTCATATTGATGGGAAGAAAGAACTCAAGTATATAGTCACTGTTACCGGTGTAATTAGATCTTATTCTGATGGCTATGGCAGCACTTAGGCCAAATTTACGAGCATGATGAACAAGTGGATAATCGCTGACATGGTATTCCTTCACATCAGTGTTGAAGAAGGGTTGATTTGACTGAAGTGCTTTTCCAACAATACCTTGTCCTTCCTCAAGATAATGTTCTGCACATGCATGTACAAAACTCTCCATATCTTTGTCATTTACGTAACAGGCAGTATCCTCAATGCAAATAACACATTTCTCATTTAAACTAGCATTATATTCCCTAGAACGTACTCTCATAGTTTCATCATCAGCCCCTTCTACGTAACTACATGGGATCCATGTTAGTGCAAGAGGCAGCTGATGTATCTGACAAACAACACGTAAAACATCTTTTATCTCAGCTAAAACGGCTCTTTGGTTCCTCGAGAGAACCTGAAATTAACATTTGATTATATAACTTAGTCTACTATGCTGCTAAAAAATATGTCTAATCAAATCAAAGGTTTGATGCAAACCTGGGGGTAAAGTTTAGGAGGCATCGTGGTCCTTAGATTCACAGCCTGTAAATGATTGCACATAAGTGTTAAAAATGAAATTATAAGTTATTACAACCACATATATCTGAGATTATGCACAGTAAAAAAAAGAGCAATTTAACAATAAAGATAAAACTCAGCCAGTTATCATATGCATATTTCGCAATAACCAAAGGAAGGAAGTTTGAGGGTCCAACATGTATCAGGTGTAGCATAACTTATTACAAGAAAAAAGAAAAAGTCATATAACTAAATAATGACTAAGAATCATAATGGTGCAATTATATTTTCACAATGACTCATCATTTTACACATCTATAGTCCATATTAACCTTCTCTCTCCAATATGTCCACGCCACTTTACCTTACTTAAGTATGAAAGACAACAATATGTGAGGGAGAGAAATTAGAAGGCAAAATAAAGTAAAAAATTGTAAAAGTTCGATAAGGCAAGAATACCAAAGAAAGACCAAATGACGCTAAACTAAAGAAGATTGGAGTGGATTATCTAGGTAAGTGTGTTTTCCACATGTTCGTAGAAGGAATGAGGCAAAGTAAAAACTCTTCAATTTGAACACACTTAATTGAAACATCAAGATATTGATGAACCATAAGTACAACTCCATTCATGAAACAATATGTATCTAAGACCATTTTTAAGAAAACTGCAATACATATTTTTTAACAATGTTTTCTTCACATTACATTTAAAGTATCATTAAGTTTAACAACCTAGATTATAAAATCTAACTTGTAATGGAGTGTGTTCTCGGACAAATATTTGAAGAAATAATATTATGTAAGAAGAAAAGTAGCATAATAATCGAGAAACTGACCTCTAGTGCTCGACAAATATTTTTCATTTCCGAATCAAAATTATACTTCTCCTTCCTGGTAACCAGCTCTAGCACTGCACAGCATGACGTTTCAAGTGAATCATTCTCGAAAATGGGTAAGGCCATTGATCCCCGGATCTCATGATCAGCAGCATGTTTCATCCGCATATACTCAGTCTTATTGTAGTACATCACATTTGAGGTCCACTCTGGAGTTCTTGACGTAAAAACACGACCAGGAAGCCCCAAAAAAGATCCTGGTTTTGGTTCTACAGAAAAGGTAAATAACTCGGACACTTCACGGAATCCAGAAAGTTGGTGGTCCGATAAATAAGGTTGTTCGCGTGTGCTTAAGATGTACTCGTTCCCACTCTTCACTGGGACCCAGATTTGGGCTAGAGTCCCCTCCATAGATGACTCCTTGAGTAGGTACATTGCTCTGAGCATTCTCTCAGCCAGTGGGAGCATAGGAGGCCTTGGGATTGCGGTATTCCCCACATCACCTACTATATATTGTTGGCATTGACTCTTATCTCTTGTTCTGATCAAACTAACATCATGATCAACAGAATCTACTGGAAAAGGCAATTGGTTTTCACCAGGAGGAAACACTAGTTGATCTCTACCATAGGATGGACTTCCCATGATATCCCCATCCACTAGGGAAATTCCTGAATCATATGGACTGAAGTTTAACCCATTTAAAGGTGAAACACCTGCACATGTGCTACCAAGTGGGGACAAGACGAAAGAGGGATTCATATGATCAACTAAATTATAAGGGTTGTCGCACCATCGAGCATATGCGTCAAAGTTCCCCAATTCAGCAACGTTATTAGATAAGTTATCGACATTCATGGCTTGCACAACATTCTCCATTTGTGCCAAGTCCATATTCTCCATCCAGCCCCTTGGAATTACCTCCATTTAACTTAAAACTACTAAGTAAATAGTATCCGAAAGTAAGCAAATGTTAGAGTACTTTCGAGACATTCAAAATAAAACCAATTTTCGATAATTTCCAAAATCCCATCCTTGGTGTAGATCCCCTTGAAGTTGAGGCCATATTTCCTAACCCGAAATCTACCTTTTCTAGATCAACCATACGCTCTTATAATTGTTCCTTCACTTGTATAAGCAACTATACAAGGGAGCTTGCCACGTAAGCCCCTGAAGAAGTGTTAACAGCTTCAGGACTGAACTTAGAAGTTGAGATATCTGATGACAGAATAGCTGCATATTTCAATGTAAAAAATGTAATTAAGTAGAGACAAGAATCTCCAAAATAAAATAATAATTTCAGTTACAATCTATTATCTATAAATAGATAAATAGTTTTCTTTATAAAAAAAGAAAAATAAAAAGTGTGCAGAACTCGAGTAGATGAATTTTAGCCAAATATAGAAAGTATTAACCAAAAAGACCCTCATAAATATGCCATTTGATTATAGCAACCAGCATCATGAAACATAAACATATCTTATTGATTCGTTTTCAAAAAAAAATACTACTATAGTTTATCTCTAGTAAAATCAGCAAACTTATTAAGTTGGAGGTATGGATGAAGGTTTTAATTTTAGGAGACTATCAGTTAACTTCAAATAATGTGGATTTCAAATCCATTCCCATAATAGTATTGAAAGAAGGTGACTGATTTTAGATCCTTGATTTTGGCCAAATTCCAGTACAGTATTAAATAAAAGGTGAGTGTTTTTAATTAATCCTACAATTTGTAAGTTTGTAACTATCAATTTCAACAAATGGCCAAAATCTTCAATCCAAAAATCAACACAGCAGAAAATGAACGGAAATAAGATCAGTTTTTCTTCTTTCATAATTCATCACTTAATCACTGATCAGTCATAGACTCATACTAATCCACAATTAATTCATACAAAATTAGCAAGATACCGCGAGTTCAAGCAGGTAATTGTGAAAATCTCCACGATCTCAACTCACAGCAGCTTTTACCGATTATCGACAAAATACATAAAACAACGTAACAAAATTGATAGGATAAAGAGAGAGAAAATAGAAGTGATCTTACCGGCTGGCGCGGTGGAGCTTGACGGCGGAGGGCGACGAGAAGCAAACGGAGAAAACCGTTACTGGCATTGCCTTTTCCGTAGAATTTGTATGATTCTGTGAGCTCAAATATTGCTGGAATTTAGCTTTTAAGCTTGGGAAGATGCCTGCGTCGTTTAGTAAGAAAATATACCAAGCTGAAAAGAGGAACGGTTATTGTAAAATCAAACCTTCTAAGGATAGCTTCTATACAAAGAGTGCGGTGTTATATATAGGAAATTTAGTACCACCGTTTGACTAGTCACAAACCTTCAAACCGGATTATATTTGTTTTTTAAGGAAGCTATTTGTTTTTCTTTTTTATGTTTTACAAAATTTTAACTACTTGGTATAAATGACATATAAATTTATGAACTATACCAAATTTTCGAATTTTAATCCACTCTACTGCTTATTTATTTATATTATTTCGAGACGGATGGAGTATTATTTATCATTTACGAAATTTCCCAGGGAGTGTTCGATTTGGACTTTGGAGGATTAGACATGATTGACTCTTATGAATATTGTTCAGTTAAATAGATTCGATTTTATACTTAATTTCGAGACAGTGCCACATAGATTAGTCTTGACTTCTGAGTCTTTGCTTTCTCATGTGACAAAATTAGTATCAGGCCATCTCAAACCAATTCAATTTTGAATCAATATAATTTTGAATAATCAAACACTCCCTACATTATATTGAATGTACTCGTATTCACTATTTGACCAGTCACAACCATCAAACCGGATCATATATATGTTTTTGGAAGCCATTTGTTTTTCTTTTTATGTTTTACAAAATATTAACTACTTGGTACATTATTCAATTGGATTAGTTGTTTGTAAATATATGAACTATACTCAATTTTTTATATTTAACCCACTCAAATTTTTGTTTGTCCATAATATTTTGGGACGCAAGGAGTATTATTTCAGAGCTGCATGGGTCAATGGTGGGGCTACTATCCCAACTCAATTTCTTGAATTACGCTTTGAATTTTTTTTAATATATATAAATTTATAATATGCATTTAAATATTATCCCATCAAAAATTTAAAAAAAAATTAGGGCAAAGATAAAACTAAATATCGCCCCTCTTACTCTCGGGGCCTAGCTCAGCTACTGATTCCAAAGTTATTAAATTTATTGTCTAATTAGTTAGATTGGAACTTTTGTATATAAGACCAAACCGTACTCACGTGAAAGTTGTTATGGGTTACTAAAAACAATCTCATTCTCTTATATATGGCGACCTTTCAACCCTTGAGAGAAGCTTGAACATGCAAACGTTACGCATAAATAAGTATTTTAAGGTCGAGAATGTGGTGTTTAATTGATTGCAATTCTTTTTTCATTTCCGAAATGATATATTTGTTTGTTTCCTAATATTAGAAAATCTATTGCATATTTAATTTCATGTATTTTATAATAAATGTAATTCTCCATATACATACATAATATTTATAAGAAGATTTTGAAATTCCCTAAATTATTTACCACGGTTTCTCACACTTTTTTTTTTGAAGGAAAGAAACTATTCTATTAATTGTCAAGATGAACAATGTCCACGCTTAAATGAGCGAGAATGGTCACTCTACTATTCGTTCGCAACTATAGTGTGATTTAGAATTTAATAATGGCGTGGGCTAAAATATAAATATTTTTGAAGATTAAATTTTATAAAATACCAACATATTTAGATGGTCACTTTAATAAATAATATTCATTAATAATCGAGTCTATATCTATATCATTAAAACAATCTTTCCCATTTTTAATTGGGCTAATTCCAAATTGGGTTCATATAATATAATGCATGAATATGATAAAAAGAAATTGGGCATGCTCACAACTAAGTAGTCGAGCTCGGAGTTGGCGCGACATCATGGGTTTTAAAAGCCTTCAATCAATCTCGAAAGTTTTAAAGTC
>JAYDZE010547446.1:0-13876 GCA_034509125.1 Monilaria moniliformis | reverse complement strand
GAGCTCATTGTTGGAGTCTTCTCTTTCGGCTGCTCAGGCCTGCCCGATACATAAAGGCCATTGCTCAACTGATGAGAAGGGAATCGAGAACCCATATCTTAGGTTCAGTTCTCCAAAGAAGCCACGAGATCCAATACCCCGAAAATGAACCAATATACAAGGACAGCCACCAATGAGGGCAATCAGAAGTACTCAACTCAGCAGATCAATCTAGAGTAGGACCAAGGCGAAATCTAATTCCTAGAAGACACAAAATGGAGATTTTAAACATGTGACCAGAAATTCTTCTCAAAAGATCGACATTAAAGCAATTAACTCTGCATTCTTACTCCACAAATATCCTACTGAGCAGCTATTAATTTCTCACTTATACCCTCCAAAATAATACCACATAAAAGAAGATGATTCCAAAACAATTTCAAGAATCAAATCTCAAACTAGGCAGTAAACCTAAAACTTCAAATTGTGAAAATAACATTGCTTCTAAGCTGAGCAAAAGCAACAAAAATTCATCAATGGCGACCAAGTTTCATTCCAAGATGCTAGACTCAACCAACTACTCCACTCATAGCAATCTTTGACTTTCGTTTCTCAACCACCAAAATCTAGAACCTCAGAGGTGAAATACTACTGTCTAAACCCAGATCTGAGAACCACCAATCACAAAAATGGTGGAAAAAAGAAACCAGAAAAGGTAAATACTTCCACAGCTCCACAATGACAGCTACTGACAGAAAGATCACATTCACGAAACTTCTTCATTACCCACACGAAAAATCGAGCCTCACACTATCAAGCACAAACGGAACTCCACAGATCCAACGACAAAGAAACTGAAGCTCAAACATTAAGCGATTCAAACGCGTGAGATCAAAACCCTAATCACAAATTGATGTTTTGAGAAGCAAAAAAGAATTTATTTATTTTTTTTAAGGAAAAGAGGAAAGATCCCTTCTTGGGGCCAACTAAATCCCCTAAAAAGAAAAACTCCACCAAAAATTTGAAATTTGTAGAAGAAAATCTGGAACCCATTTTGAGAAATCAAGCAAATGGGAGAACCCACATTTCCTTTTTGACCAAGAGTCAACAAAACAGAAGAGATCACAAAACCCAGAGAGCAGAGGAATAGCATCAAGATAGAGAGAGAGGAAGCGAACCTTAAAGATAAGACATTTTGGAGATCATAGCTTGAGAGTTTGCTGAAGAAATGGAGGAGAAAAAGTGGGCGAAATAGGCAGGTACATTTGCAAGATATGAGTGGAAAACAGAGACAGCAAAAAAAAAGTGTGAAACTGAAACACACTTCACCTTCCTGCTTTCTGCTCTTCTATCAGTTTTCTACTGCTGCTCTAATGAAATGTCCCTTTTGCCCTTACATGTTGCATGTATTCTCCACTCTATATTCTTTTTGACTTATTTGTTTTCGCGTGTGTTTGGATAAAAGTACTAGTATTTGTTCTCTTACTTTTTGGGAGGTATTACGCGAAAATATGATCTAAAAAAATTTGTCCATAAATATATAATTTATTAATTATTCTAATTTTTACATGATTGTTAATTATCACTAAATTAATGTCTAGTGGACGTTCGAAATGTTTATATGATTTAAATGACGAATGTATTAAACGCTATAGTTAAATGTCTATACCATTTCAACTAGTCATGATGACAGTATCAGCAATGGAGTGCTCAAAGTACTCTGCTCAGAGGCGAGAAACACGCCATTACAGGAGCTCCGTTGAGCACTTTGTAGTTTGTATAGTGCTCAAACACTCTGCAAAGTATTTGAGCACTTTACAGAGTTCTTAAATATCATCCAATTAGAACCCGACATGCGTCCTACTTTAACTTTTTTTATAATTCGAAAATCAAATTTTCTAAATTCAATTATAAAAATAAAAAAATAATGAACATTACTTGTTTATTCGATTTTGTTATTTTTTATTTCAATTATGTATTTTATATTTTAATTATGTAACTTTTTTATTCCAATTATGTAATTTCATTTATTCCAATTATGTAATACTGGTTATTTTAATGTAAGTTTTAGTATTTTTGTTTATTTGTAAATCAATTAAATTGGAATATATAAATAATAAGGAATTAAAAAATAAGAAATGAGAAAAGTAGGCGTAACATGAATAGTGTAAGTAAGTGCGCTGCATCTTAGTGCTCAAGTCATGAGTGTAAAATTGTAGTGCCTAAAATAGTTGCTAGACCCATAAATAGTGTAATGTTTAAGGACGTAGTGCTCAATGGTTGTGGATGTCCCTAATTTTTCAATCCAGCTTGCCACGATAGGGTTAATTTTCCGAAAATTGATAATTGTGTAAAAAATAAAATGATCGAAAGTTTGTGTATCCGGAGATTGAATCTTTAGTTCATATATAGACCCAAAATTAAATAAAAATTTGTGTATTTAGACGTAATTGTCTTTTTAAAGATAATTCTCTTGTTCTATTAGGGGAGTTCGGACAAAATTGGAAAAAAGAGTTGGCTAATTTTGTGTGTTTACGATAACAGATTTTGTACACTTGCTTTTGTTAAATGAAAAACAAAGAGTAATACATGACTGAATATAATAACTGACAACTACAATAATATGATTTAGCATTTTGTACAAAATTTGTTTACTTCAAAGGAGTATAATAAATTACAAGTGGGTTTCGTGTGGATATGGAGCATCACTAATTATTAGCATTTAAATTTAATCTATATCCACACACACACACACATAATTTAAATTAAACTACTACTTAAACTGTATCCTTCATCTTGTAAGTTTTAAGATTTTCTCGATATATTCAACTACCAAATTATATATTTAGATATGAACCTTTCGAATTTATAACAATTTTAGAGGATATTTTAAGTTGCAGCAAGCACACCTATAGACAAGTTATTATAAAATTATTTAATACTTTATTTAAAGTTAAATAATTTTAGTTTATTAATAGCCTATATTTTGGGCAGTTAGCCACTCTTGTAGAAATTCATATAACTATAAAATAATAATTAAAAACTAAACTAATTCACAAATTTAGGAACCACATACATAATAATTTAACATCATGCTTTTAACTATTTTTTCAATATAAAACATATGTAAGTGAGATATCATTAAGCCTCTAAAAAAGTCAGATATCATTAAGAATAAATGATGGGAGTAGTCAAGAAATAGATAACATATGAATATACTAATATTTATTGGGTGTTGTATGAGTTGGAGATGAGTTTGCACTAAAAATGGGATTCTAGTATAAATGTGGAATGGAGTTAGAGTGTTGTTAACTTATTCACAAATTTAGAAATTACAAACATAATAATTTAGCATCATGTTCCAAACCATTTTCAATATAAAACATATTTAAGTAGGATATCATCAAGAATTAATAAATAGATAAAATAGGAATATAGTGTGGTATGAGTTGGAGATGAGTTGCCTTAAAAATGGGATTTTATAGAAATGTAGAATGGAGTTAGAGTGTTAGATTAAGGATGGTTTATGACAAAATACTACTCCCCCCCTCCCTCCCTCCAAAATAGGCCTAATAGGTTGAAGATGTTCTTATTATTCAAATTTTATGCAACATACCTCATTTATAAAATATTGATGAAATTTAAATTTGAAATATTTTATAACAAAAATACAAATTTTGCAAATTCGATCCTTTAATTTCTCTTTCATAAGTTTGAAATTGAGATTCAGACATCGGTCCAATATCAAAACTTAAAATTGATTGATGATTTTTTAAGCTCATTGTCTAAATTGTCCACCCAGGTTAATAATTTCATATTCGGCAATTCAAATATTTAAAAAGCTCAAACTCCACCTCACCAGCTCATGGCTTGGTTATTCAATGGGTAAACAATCCCCAGTCAATCTTGAGTTTCATGATGGATGAATGTTTAGAATCTTAACTCCAAACTCGTGCAAAAATCATAACATAAAAGACAAGTTTGCAATCAAATGAGAAATTATTTAAACGCTTTAATGATTTGAATTAAATTTGCAATAAGTTCCAAATTTAAATTGCAAATAGCTGGTTTTATATTAGAAGCAAAAGTTATATGATGTAATGCTACCGTACAGTCAGGATTAAATTTCTATAAATTATGATATTTGAGCTGTAAGCTATTCAGATAATACAATATTCTCTCTTTTAAAAAAATATATCTAGTTTAATATTAGTGTTTTTATATATTTTATTGGTGACGCCAAATTATAACTACATGGTTGTGGAATTCATCTATGGAACGCGTTCTACAATTATTTTGATGTTTTTAATCATTACTTTATTATGTATCAGTAATAAATTAAAAGTAAACTAAATAGATAATAATATACTAATTACTCCCTGTAGCTGTAGCACCAAGTTTTATAATTAAAAAATTTACTCACATCCAATCAGATTCCAGTCAATTCCCATAAATGCATACATATTGACCAAGCTAAACACGTGTTGCCTTGCAATTAGTTGCATTAATCTAAATAATTAAATTAATATTGTTAGTCTTCACAAATGACAATCAAAAGAGAAGAATAATTGCATAATGTCAAATATTTTATGATATAAAACACCCTGTAACAGAATCATATGTTTCTGGCTATGACTGATTGCACCTCACGGTACATATATAAAATATACGTATAGCAATGACTTCCCTTTTCACATTTATGAATAAGGACCAACACATATGACATATTTATATATATCTTAAGACTTTGACTAAATATCACTTTAAATTCATAATTATATTCGCTTGATAAAAAATGTCCCAAAACATAAAAAATATTTATTTAAGTTTTAACCTATCAAAAATATCTTACATCCATTTTTCGATTTCCGAAATCTTGACATGACTCGTTGAATACCACTATCTAATTTTAATTTTAAATAATATGACACAAAACAATATCTCATGCTCTAATACTTTATTAGTCACACTGCATATATGTGTTAGTTATGTACTATTAATATCGTATTATTAAAGTAAAAAACTTATATCAGATTTTTTTTATTATTATTCCTCTCGAAAGATTTGTTATTATTACTAAACCTTTAATAGAAAAACATAAATATGTCGTAAAAAGCAACCCAAGTGTGTGCATATTTTTGTTTTCTTTCTGAAATTATTAGTTGTGCATTCGATATGTGTTGATCATTTCCCTAGCCCAGCATTGTAAAGATATTTTTTAATTTATATAAACTTTAATATAAATTGGAGTTAAATTAAATCAACGCGTTTGCTACTACACAGTCTACACTATAATTAGGATACTCTAATAAAAACTGCAAATGTACATTACGTCTTCATCTAACATTAGAATGACTCTCATACATTCTACGGATCCTTAAAAAAATGTATCGATAATGAAATAAGTAATTGCGTGTGAATACAACAAAATTCATCTGATTTTGATTTTGTACATATGAACTAATTTTTTTGCCTTTAAAATCTAAATATACGAACATTTAATTGTTCTAATATTCTACAATGTTGTCAATTTATTGTGAAGTAATGTCATTTTGCTAGTTTAAGTGGAAAATTAATGCCATTTTAGCTAGCTAAAGAAGCATAGACCTCCAACTACGTCAATTAGTGTATCGATTTTTAAGTCGTGTATTTTCATGCATCCACCTTAGCGTCAATTTGGAGGTCACGGTTAGCAACAGTGTGAAAAATCATAGCGATTGAAAGCCTATGTATTTAAAGGCATAACTTTTAGTACATATCTAAAATCAAAATTAGGTGAAAGTTATAACAGCACACAAGCCATCTCTAGAACTCAAAGTTCTCAAAGTATACTTGCCTATTTGTTTGGCAAGTATTCTGTCCTGGGAAAGTAATGTGATTCCAAATTTTTTAACTCGTGCGTTTGGTTGATTTTGTATCTAACAAAGTAAGTAACATCATCATCATCATCATCATGTCCGCAATGAATAACTATTAAGCAAATCTTAATATAATTCTTAGTATTATAGATCATACTTTGTGTATTATTATTATTAATTAATTAATTAATTAATTAATTAACTTTAACTAATCAATATAATTAATTTAGAATTTTAATAGTTTTTTTTATATACACAAATACATAATAAATAATCTATCAGAAATTAAATTTTCCAACAACATTACTTTCCTACCTAAAACAAGTCCTTGAAACCAAGCTGTAGATTTTCAAGTATTTCTGCATAAGAGATTCAACTATAGATAATTTCGTACTATGTTCTAAGCAGATACTTTTATAAATCCAAAGCTTAGATCAAGTGAATTTAGCATTTTTTTAATTGTTCGTGCCATAAAAGCTCACTCATAGTTAAAAGCTAGAAAAGAAATAATGAGTAGATTTACTATGTAAGGAGCAACTGTTAGCTCTCTCTATAAACAGAAATTAATTTAAGAAGAAAATTTAGGTGTTGGCCTAATAACCCAAGGATCACTATATGTGTCGCAATACATTAATTAAATCATATGTGGATTCATGCATGCAATATGAAGATTATACAGTTGAAGACAACACGAGCATATTGAAAAGACTGTCAACTTAATCCTTCAATTCATGGTTTCTATCTTTTAACAACAACAATATTATTATAAATAAATTGTCTTTAATAATTTCATAGACTGAACTTTGACTTCATTTTGAATTAAAAAAAATTGTAATTACTCTATTATTCACTTAATAGTTTGTTTTAACGAACTAAAGATGACATGAACCGTCGAAAATTAATGTTGGATTATTGAAAAATATAAAGAAATTACACATATGACTAACTAATTAATTATTAAAAATAATAAAACATACGCCTTTTTCCCAAGACATCTCCACCTCTCACCCCTCCGCCCAAGTGTCATGAATAAATTCAAATTCCTTCCTTAAAATATATATATATGAAAACGAGTTTTAGGAAGCTTGACAAATTAAATGATCTAAGAGAGAGAAGTTGCTAAGTAAAACATCACATGTGGGCTTTACATCTCTCCAATTAATTTATTATATAATTGTATCATACCACTAAAATTCTAAAATTGAGCAAATCTTATACTTAGATTTATAACATTGCTTACTGTCATCCACCTCTCCAACTAATTTCCCTCTCAATTTTGTCAATGCCTTTGAAATTTTATCACCATCTTTTGAAACTTGATTATATAAATTATATATATATACATATATGAAAAAAACAAAGAAGTAGTAGATAGATATACATGCACGTCAAATCACTTTTAAAGAAAATATGTCCCTCACAATTAAGATTCCACGAGGTATGTTGCACGATTTGATATCAATTGCCATTTTCCTAATATGAGTAATGACAAAGAATAAAGCTTAATTAAAAAATGAACTTCATTCAAATAAAAGTTTACATCATACCATAACATAGTTATACACAAACACATAAACTGCTAACTGCTAAACTAATTAAAGAGTAGGTGGAATTACGATAATTATTTATAATTTAGGGTGAACCTATTTAATATGATGTCGCAACAATATTTTTTTCGTCGCCAAATAAACTCGATAATTTTTGTGGAGCTTATACTCGTGACTAAATCAATTATAGGCTATTTGAATTGAAGATATTTATCAATAAACTTTTATTTTGTTTATTTGAACTTAAAGCAAATGGTATTTTTTACTTAGAGAGTTCTGATTATAAATTATATCTTGGCAAGCATACGGGTGTGTTGCATTTAAAAGTGGCAAGTCAATGTATAGTAGCTCTAAAAGTAATTTTTAAATTGTTTTTAGCATATGTTCATTAAGTACATTTTGTACTCAACCTTGCATGTATTTCTAAACGTGCAGATTGAGCTGGTGATGAAGATGAAATAAAGTGATGTGCATAGTCAAAGCCCCGAGTTATGTGTCCTCATATATTACTCCACCACCCTTATATCTGTTGTCAAACTCTGAGAACCTTTACTTTTCCTTGGCTGTCTGTTGTTTCTGAAATTGTTGTCTTGCTGCTTAGATTCTCTAGTTTCTTTTTTGTTTGTTGTTTTTGGACTAGATGTTTGGCTCACCATCCCTATAGTTCGAGCATTTTCTTTTTCATCAAAAAAAAAAAGTTGAATAATCACATGTGCTGCATTTCATCGTTTGTGTAAATCATAGTTGGATTGAATAGTGATGTGTAAAGCCCGATTTTGGTCACTACCAATTACATGTGTGTTGAGTTTGGTTGTTTATTTCAGATGAATATGGCATGTATCCTTTTACCCTTTATCTATTTTATCTCACCTTTTAACCAAAAAGATTATATTTCTTTACTGTTAATTATTATATATAATTATCTTTATTGACTGCAGACCACTAATTTGGTCAACTCAACAAACATTCCACACCCAATTTGAAGCTAATGACAAATTAACAAGCATTCATTATTCGTACATCTCACACTAAATAATGAAAAGACCAAACTGCCTTTCAAAGACTGTGAAAACTCTCTTATTGGTGCATAATGCCAAAGCATAATTTACATCAAGAAATATGTTTTTTTTTATGACATTTGTTTTTCTTTAAAAATGTTGAATACAAATTTATCCCACGTCCAGATATCCTGTCACAATTCGGAAAACTTGAGAATTGTTCTCTTAACAAAAGCGACATTTGTTTTAAAAATAATAATGCAGCCAACAGTTTTTGATAGTATATTCGTTGAATGAAATATGCAGCAATGTTATTCTAGTTTGTCAAAATTATATACCTACTTTGATTCAGTGTAGTGGCCGCTCGTCGGAAGGCTTCATTTTGGTATGAGACCTTTTCATTTTTCACTTTATCAAATTCTTGAAAATCTAAGGTTTCATCTAAGTCCTTCATTTGAAGTAATTTTTGAAAATATCAACTTAATTTTATACATGAAATCTTTTATAGAAAGACTTAATTTTGAATGCACTAGTTGATGGGCAAGGAGCGAGGAATTCATCGGTTCTGCAGGTTAAAATCGATCATCAAATTGTACTCGGACAAGCTGGAGTCTCTGATTCAGAAGTTAATTATATACATAGTGTTTATGGTCAATATACTTTGAATTTATAGTTGGAGTTCACTGCACAAGATATTCTCAGTACGATTAAGTTTTAAACATGAGATAAATTTATCTAGGACCTCTCATGTATCATGCAAGTCGCAAAAATAAATCATATCAAACTTAAGTAGTTGAAAATTCTATTCAAGTCCTACGTATAATTATGTTTTTACTCATTTCAAGGCATATATACAGAGAGAGAAAGAGAGATGGCTGAGAGTATATATTATAATATAATACATTATCAAAACATGCATGAATATATATATTTATATATATATATATATATTATTGTAGATTAAAAAAATGCATAGATATTATGGCACTACATAAAAGACCTCCTATATATATATATATATCAATTGGTTTATTGCTTGTGAATGTGAGTTCTCTACGATCGATGCAGTGAATGCATACTCGAACATCCCACATATACAAGCACCATCACCTCTTAATCCTTATGCATTGGGCTTGGGATTCAAGTGGCATTATGGATATTTGTCGGACAAATTTCCACGTCCTTAACTTTGAACTAAAAAGGGAGTTACCTGATATAGGAAGACTGAAGTTGGGTGGGACGACTGTTTTCAAGAAAAAATAGAATGGTAAAAAGAGTAGTTCTGAAGTTGGGTGGGACGACTGTTTTCAAGAAAAAATAGAATGGTAAAAAGAGTAGTTGGGTGGAAGGGTAGAGAATGGGTGGGTAGTATATACATTTGATACAGTTAGCATTGAGTTGCATTATGTTGTTAGAGTGTTCTCTCTCTCTCTCTCTTCCTTCATTAACCAATTATAACAGTTAGTTACTCTCATGTCTCTCTCAATTCGATTGAGATGCCTCACCTGTCACACCTAACTCTCTCTCGCTCTCTCCAGATTTAAAAAAAGAACATGTATATATAGATAAGCATATATATCAGAAGGAATATGGATATTAGAGAATAAATCAAGGGATTAATTGCCAATCAAGAATATAAAGATAGAAACATAATATTTCATTATTTATGTATTAATCACCCTATACGAATGGGATGGATGTAATCAAGAGGATATCAATATAGAAAATCAATTCCTAGCATAATTCTCTATCCAAAATGTTGCGTATACCATTTAACAATATATTGGTAGAGTAACAGAAACATTCTCCCAAATAGTTTGTAAAGTGTCAAAAAATACATTATCATATAAAGATAATACATAGTTATAAATACAATAGTGCATCGTTGTGATAATGCGTTATTTGTAAATCTTATAGTGATAGGTGGTTCAAATTGAATTTTACATGTGATACAAAAAATGTATTTTGCTAATCTTGTCCTTAGGAATTATAGCAATTGATATCATTTACCTTTTTTTTTCTTAAATACAAGATACATATCATATCATAAATTGGCTAAACAAGAATTCAATAATTCTCACAGTAACCATAACTAAGTTAGTATAAACTAGACTATATCTAAATAAAATGAAAATATAACTCACGCACTAGTGAAATTAGTACCTAAGATATTTTACTAAAGATAGATTTTTGATGCCTTGACTATGCTGGAAAACATTATTAGATCAGAGTTATGTAGGAAAGATCATCTATGCGTATTTCTTTTGTTTATTAAAAATCCTATAAATGAAAAGGAAAATATGCAATAAAAGAACGGAAGACTCTTGGTCAAGTTCAAATAGTTTGCATCATTTATTACATAAAATATAATTTGGTGTTATTCTAGTATTGTGAAATATATATGTTAATTACATACTAATAGTTTTAGTGTAAAATGATTGACTCATAATAAGATATGGCCTACTCTATATTCCTAGTTTTCAAAGGCCACAAAATTGAAAAAATGAAGACTATAAATAAGACTTAACCTAAAGTATTTGTGGAGGGAGGAATGATGTCGATTGCAGTAGTTATAGTTGCTACAATTGGTAAGTGTGAGACCACGTCACATATCGATTAAATTCATTTATTTTTTCTGCTAAAATGTATTATTGTATATTATGGTTTGGTAATATTAGTTTTGCTATGCATGTGTAAAGCATGATACTATTTTTAACACATGATAGGTATGAATGGCATATGAATAGAATATTTAATGCAATTTTATACAAAAAGGGTCTCATATGTCAACAAAATGATTAGTTCTTTTTTATGACAAGAGCAATTCGGAATTACTATTCGATGTAAATATTGGGTGAACTTTTCTCCTATAAGAAAAGTGATAAAGTCTCTTTTTAAGTTTGGTGGTGTGGCAAGTAGCAATTTCGTTTCTTTACAAAGTTTATAATTAAACATCACCTTAAATAATTACAATCAAAACGGCAAAATTCTTAATATAGGAAAATATATTTAAAAAAATTATAAATATGGTTTTTTTTTTCTTTAAATTTCATAACTAGATAAAACGCATGACGCAAATGCGTCTTCATTTAAGTGAAGACGCATGAGCATCATGCGTCGTCAAACGACGTCGTTTCCGGGCGAAGTTGCATGCCCCTCATACGTCTAGGTGGAGACGCATGTCCCTCATGCGTCTCTACCGTGAGTTATAACAGTGCTGCACTCTTCTTTTCTTCATTTTCGTGTTTCGATTTTTTAAGTGGATATTTGGCGATTGTTGGCGATTGTTGGCGATTCTTGACTAATCTTGGGCGATTGTTGTTGAATTTCATCAAAAGGTATGATATTCAATCTTTATTTTTATAGTTATGGTTTAATTTTGACATTTTATAGATTTTTTTGTATAGTTAGGGTTTATTAAATTTTTAGTGAAATGTTGATATATTAGATGGTATAATATTGTGTAATAAGTTATGAGATATTGTTGCGTATTAGGTGGTATATTAGGTGTTTTACAAGTTGTTTACATTGTGAGATTAATGTGTATTTGTTGTATCTTGATTAGTGTGTATTTGTTGCAGGAATTATGTCGTTGTTCGTAAACTTGTATTGTGGTGGTAAAATAATTCAAATTCCTGGCGTTGGTATTGCTTATGATCCACCATATGCAAGAGGATATACTATATTGAATGTGAGTGTTTCATATAATGTGTTGGTTTGTATGATTTGTGAAAAGATTGGTATACAGATGAATCAATATACAATTGAGGTAATATGGAGACATGCTGTAGTTATGGGACATGCATTCACATATATAGGCACACCATTAGATGAAGGATGGATGCAATATATGTTCAGTGAGGCTGTACAGTCAGGTCAAATCGAACTGATTATTGATTATTCAATGGTTACACAACAACAATTTCAGCTAACACTAACTTATGAAGCTGAGACGTCTAGGATGGAGGAGAATTTTGTATATGATCATATGGTTAACATGGAGGAAGAAGATTTTGGGATGGGGAATCAATTAGATGTTGGGGGGATAAACTTGAGTTATAATTGTGGTGAAGATAACACATTTGTTCCAGAGAATGAAGATGATAACAACGACAACAGTACAGATTCGGGAGGCTCAGATCTGCATTCTCCTTGGTGGGTAGAAAATTCGGACAGATCAGAAGACTTGAGTTCAGAATCAGGAGAAGAGTCTTCTGATGATGAAGTATTTGGTGTATCGAAACCGTATGTTCCAACTGTACATGGAGAACAATTGATGCCACAATATGTGCATACAGGGTCAGATTATTTTTGATCTGTTCCTAGTGAAGTTGGAGGTTATAATGAATCTAATTATGTGTGTTAGACAACAAATAGAAAATGATGTTGATTACAAGCCGTCAGCCGTCAAGCAACATGTGGAAGACAAATACCACATGCAGTGTAACTACAAAAAGGCATGGTATGCACGGAGAAATGCTATTGAGCTTGTATTTGGTGGATGGGAACAGTCTTTCCCATAATTGCCCATTTACATGGCTAAACTGCAGAAACGGAATCCTGGTACAATTGTTGAGTGATACCATGATGAAAGGTTGAGCTGCGGGGAAAATAAGGTTTTTAGGTATGTATTTTGGGAATTTGGGCCAGCTTTACTTGCATTTCAGTCATGCAAACTACTAATTACAGTAGGGTTTGATAATAATAAGAAGTGTTTGCCTGTTGCATATGCCATTGTGGATCAAGAAACGAATCAATCTTGGAATTAGTTTATGGGCCTAATTCGAGTTTATGTCGCAACTGGTGATAGGCAGTTGTGCATAATATCTGACAGGCACCACAGAATCATAAATGTCGTGAATTCAAACTTATGGCAGCAACCACCACAAGACCATCACAGATATTGCTTGGTGCATGTAAGAAAAAACGTGTTGCAAATGTTTAAAGGCATACAGGTGAAAATTTTGGTCTGGGCAATGGGCATTGCAACACAAAAGCGCAAGTTTACGGAACGACGACGCGTACTTGCAGACATTAGCCAAGGGGCTGTGAGATACCTTCAAGAGTTGGATAAAGAAAAGTGGTCATTGACATACGACAAATGTCGCAGATGGGGAGAGGCGACAACGAACATGGTGGAGTGCTACAACAATTTGTTGAATGAAGCAAGGGAACTACCAATCAGAGCTTGCATTGATATGAAGTTATGGAGGACAATAGAATGGTTCATCAGCAGAACCACAGAAGTGCAACAATGGCAAGGTGACTTGACCCCCTCGGCACAAAAGAAAGTGAATGAGAATGACGCGAGAGGACAACGACATCGTGTTAGGCGATGTGACATACAACGAGGAATTTATGATGTCCGAACTAGCCAACGAGCAGCTGGAAAAGGTGGAAATACTCATACGGTGGAATACATGAAAGGAAAGTGCAGCTGTGGAAAGTGGCAGATGTGGAGAATACCTTGTTCACACGTGGCGGCTGTAGTGCG
>JAYDZE010547445.1:0-32397 GCA_034509125.1 Monilaria moniliformis | reverse complement strand
GAATTTTGTGTCTACATTTTACAAATAACTTAATTACGAATTTATATATAAAATTGAAGAAAAAATTGAAGTAAAAAATGATAAAATGATAAAAATTGAGTTGTAGCTGATTTGGAGCTAAATTTTTTGGGGTTAGGATAATGGTGTTGTGGCTTAAAAGTAAAATGCTGACGTGGCAACTGAAAATTGAGTTGTGGCTGGATTTTTTGGGGTTGAGTTAAGAATGTCCTAAGGAATATGATATCACAATAAACCATATCTAACTCCCTCATATCCAACACCAATAAATACCAAATGAGGAAACCTTTTATATACCATATCCACCAATATCATCCACTACCAACGTACGCAACATCCCAAAAACTCACAAGCATAACACACACATATTATCACAACGAAGGCGAGGGACCTTGAAGATAATCAAAGTTTTGAAACTCCGATCCATCACGATATGATTCACCAACCTTTTTTTTCCAAAAACATAAGCATGAAATAGCATGAAGGTAATTAGGGGCTGCCCAATACTTCCAACAACATAACACGTAGAAAACCTCAATATCACACCTACATGCTTAGCAAATATAGACACGAAATCAAAATTTAATAAGTTGAGACACACTTATCTTTAAAATGAGGCGACAGGGAGCTGCCCTTGGCTCCGTCGAGGGCTCGCACCCCGGCTAACCAACGACGTAAAGGCAACCCCGGGAAGAAAGAAAACGAGGCGAAGGGTTGCCCGCGCACGGACAACCCCTCAATGAAGCCACGACTGTCGGCTGCCAGCAGCCGACGAGGCATGGCGGCGGTGACGGTGGACGGTGGGCGGCGCGACGACGGCGGACGGTGAAGGTCCCCGTTAAACAAAAAAGAGAGGTGTTAGCTAGGGTTTTAAAATATATATAAGAAAAAAAGGAAGAGGGCTTACCGGCAGCACAACAATGGCGCACGGGCGGCAGCTCCAGCGGTGACAGCCAAAACGAGCTGAGACTATAAACGGGGACGGAAAGCCCAAGGGAGAGCATATCTACTCTCCATGTCACACGCACGGCCGGAACGATGGACAACGACGACATGGCGCACGGCGGCGGGAGCGTCCGAAAGAGAGAAAGAGAAAGAGAGAGGAAGATGAGAACGAACCAAGAGAGAGAAGAAGAAGGAGCCAACGGCTTGGCGGAGAGGTAACAACACTACAAATCGGCGCCGGCAACGACGGAGGTGGCAGTGTCGTGAAGGCGACAGCGGCAGGGAGAGATAGATGGGCGAGATATAGAGAGAAGGGCGAGA
This sequence comes from Monilaria moniliformis, assembly GCA_034509125.1. Lineage (NCBI taxonomy): Eukaryota > Viridiplantae > Streptophyta > Magnoliopsida > Caryophyllales > Aizoaceae > Monilaria > Monilaria moniliformis. The sequence continues at coordinate 31,113 of JAYDZE010547445.1, read as the reverse complement.
TAGAGAGAGAGAGAGAAAGGAGAGATCCAAGGGAGAGAAAATAGATGAGGGCGAGACATCGACCCGGCGGAAGCGATGGCGGCGCCACACGAAGGGACATCAGCAAGAGATAGAGAGATGAGAGAGGGAGGGATATCGAGAAAGAGGGCGAGAAAGAGGAGGCGACATTGGCATCGTGGCAGCGCCGGTCGGCCGCCGGCCGCGGCGCCGCCGCGTGAAGGTGGCGGCAGCGGTAGGAAAGTGAGGGAGAATAAGAGGAGAAGAGTAGGAGAGGAAGAGAAAGAGAGAGAGAGATGAGAGGGTGAGTGTGTGTGAATGAGAGTGAGTGTATGAGTGAAAGGGGTTTAAACCCTAGAATTGGTTCAGACTGAACCGAACCGGACCAGTTCACTAAAACTAATGGGCCTAAATTTGGACTTGATGATTTAATTCATGGGCCTGCGAGAATTGGGCCAAGGAATGGATGATTGGGCTTGAATTTATTTTTATTTTGGTTGGGCCTAATTAATTAAATAGATAGGTTTCTCTTGGGCTCCAATTAAATAAAAGAATGAGTTTGGATAATGAGCCAATTTAATTAAATATTTGGGCTAATGGAATTGTATTAATTTAATTAATGGAATTAAATGCCCATTAATTATTTAGTAGCTTAAATATCTTAGATTAATTTAGTACTTAATTTAAGTACTTAGGCTTGATTAACTTAATTCACTCTTAATTAATTTTCAAAAGAAAATTTAATTAGGAGGTTATAATAAATTAATCTAAGAATTTATTTATGAGAATGTAAATCTTACGATTCAAGAAAGATCCCCGATTTATTTAATTAATCTCCGAATTAATTTTAAATAATTACATTACCTGATTTAATTACTTTAAGGGAATTGAGATTTCCTTAAACAAAAAAATTGAGAATAAATGAATTCTTACTCAAGAATGACACAAAAAGAAGTATCGCCAAATAAATTGAATTCACGAGATAAGAATTTCTCAAATAAATACACTGAGGATACGAGACGTAGAAGACATACTCTAGTAAAACACATGCATATCACGCAATTATAGAAATTGTTCTCTAAGCTAAGATATAGCTTACCTTCTATAAAAGGGCAATCGCGAGAAAAGAGGCAATTCAACTATAGGGACACTTCTCCAAGTCAAAGAGCAAATCGAGATGGGCTTTCCTGTCCAGCTATGGGCTTTAATATATGCGAGAAAGTTCTGATCTTAATTTTTATTTTAAAACTCGAACTCAGGTTCGTTGATTCAAAGTTATTGTCATGCCAAAAATATTTGTTTTATGAGAATGTCTATCTGTTGGCTATGCCAAATATTATGAAATCGAATTTGGGTCACAGAAAGGGTAGCTCCCTCCTCGGACTAGTGTACAGAAGGGGACCGTAAGTCATCGAGCGGGTTGGCCGGTCCAGGAACCGTGGAAGGTGGCCACCTTCCCGGCACAAGTAAGTATGGTGACCGTGGGAGGTGGCCACTTCTCTGACACATTATGATCAGACATGGCTTAAAGAGAATTTAGACTGCGCAGTCAAACTTTAAGATCAAAGAGATTTAGTAAACTCGGACCTTTTTAAGATAAAGCCCCATTGATTTACTGTGGTGGCATGACAATATTTTCAAACGTATGTATATATGTTTTGGCATGTGTTCATTGAGTATTGTTGTACTCAGCCCTGCATATATTTCTAAATGTGCAGGTTGAGCCGTGATGAGGAGACAAGTGTGCTGAATAAGTCCCGAGAAAGTTCCTTGTTAGAATAAGAGTCTCGGAGGTGCATGTCTTCACACATGTCACCATGTTCTAAATTCTGTTGCGTTAAAGTATTAGGAGTAGTAATATATAGGGCAATTGATCGCTAATATCACGAACTATGACCAAATTCTGGATTTTCCCACGAACTTAAAATTTTATCGCAAAAATCATGAACTTTGCTGTTGTTGTCAATTTCCCATTATCCTCCAAGTCGAAACCGACGTGGCAAATTGAAAGCTGAAGTGGCAATTAAATCTATCAAAACGAAGTCGTTTTGATCCTAATTTATTTCAAATAGGGTAATTGGTCACTAATATCACGAACTATGACCGAATTCAAGATTTTCCCACGAACTTAAAATTTAGTCGCATAAATCATGATTTTTGCTATTGTTGCCGATTTCCCACGATCCCCCAAATCGAAACCGACGTGGCAAATTAAATGATGGACTGGTAATTAAATCTATTAAAACAAAGTTGGTTTCAATTTGGGGGATTGTGGAAAATCGGCAACAACAACAAAGTTCATGATTTTTACGACCAAGTTTTAAGTTCGTGAGAAAATTCAGAATTTGCCCATAATTCGTGATATTAGTGACCAATTGCCCTAATATACACACACAGACACACTTCCTTTAGACTCTGATTTGTTCGTTCTTTTTTAGTATGTATGTTGAATTCTACCCCCTTTATAACACATATATAATACTATTACTAAAAGATGTCAGTTGATATTCGTAAAATGTATATTGATTTCCTATCCCCTTTCTAATTCGACTTCTTAACCCCACCCTCAGTTATAATCACCGAACTTTATTATCCTTAATAAAGTACGACTGTGACACAAATATTGACATCTATTCTAAAAATAATGAAGAATAGAGAAACATTAAGCATTTCAATAAGTCTTTATTGAAGAATACATAAACATTCAGCATTTCACTAAGTCTTTATGCTTATATACTTGATTCTAATATTTTTTGTTTAACTTGTGATGGACGTACATTTAGTTTAGAGACCATTGACAACAAATAATTTATTAAAGACATTTGAAAAAATCATCAATTGTTTAGGGACTTAATTAATGTACAATTGTTTCTATTCTTTTATATACGAACGGAGAATATGTGAAACTTGGGCAATGAGACACCATTATATCACCAACACACATCAAATATCTTTAAAGCCCAACACGCTCTTATGAATACAAAACAATGAATTGCATTTTAAATAACGATATATGATCAGAACTGCATATTTAAAAGTATATTATATAAATTACAATTTCGTTGACAACTAACTTTTAATTTCGTCTAATATTGCCTATGTGTTGGACCTATAGGGTTGGTTGTAAATGAATCAAATAATTTTGCTCGACTCGAGATTCAATTATAATTTTTTATATTCGAATTCAATTTAAATTTGAATATGAATATTTTTTTGGATTTAATTAGTGTTCAAATAAAAAACTACAATATTCGATTGGATATACAAAAATATTAGATTAAATATTTAATACATATAATTATATACTAGTGTTATCTCATGCTTTGGATAGGTAACACCTTTTTATATAAAAATAATTCTGACATTATATAATATTTAATAATTTTGAAAAGGATAAATGCAAAGAAACGTAAATATATATGTATAATGAGAAATTCTCACGGTTTAAAAAGTAAGACTTCAGAAATTTTAAAATCAAAATTTCAAAGTGAAGTCATTCTTCCACCTTTGCTATTAGAATTGTAAGCCAATCAAATAATTCGTATTCAACTTGATATTTGAATTTTGATATTCGTATTCGACTAATATTAAATTCGAATTTAAATATAAATATTCGATTTGATTAATATTTAAATACAAATACAAAATTATGATATGAAACTTGATTCGATTCAATAACAACCGTAGCTTGTGGGCTTTTCAAATCCCGAAAAGACGTTGCATTTCAATAGTGTTTTTTGGATCTATTTCTTTTAATTAAAAATGGTGTTTTTTTCTCACCAAATTATGTATAGCAAGTTGAATTACAATTGGATAAAAATTAAACTAGTTTATATTACAATGATTTAAAAAATAATATTAGATATGCATAGATCTTGATCATCCACAAACCTAACTATTCATATTTTTTACTTAATCTATTTCTGAAGAAATAATACCACAACTCTATCCTTTTACCATATATTTCCTTATCTCTTTCTCACAATTCTATCACTTTTCTTGCACTATTAACCCATATTTAGGTTTCAAAACACCCACTTTCACTAGACTATGTATTTATTTTACATATAAATCATCACAATAATATATATAATATTGTAAATGAAAAAAATAGAAAAAAGGGGCGAGACGGCTCGCGCGAGCTGCCTCCCCAGCAACACGTTGCACATTCTTTGCGCACAAGACATCGAGGGTTTGAGCCAATTTAGTTCGGCTTACAGCCACTCTAGTTTTCATTATTATCCAAATACTAAAATAAGGTTTCGTTAATCAAGCTGCTCAATTTCAGAATCCCCATCTCGCCACTCTAGTCGATAATTGCCTGAAGCTCGTGAACCATAATTTACTTATTTGGATTTGATCCCTCTTTTTTTTTGTGTGTTTTGTCGAAATTTAATAAATGTCTTTTTTCGTTAATTTTCTGTAAAATCGCCAGTTCTTTTATGCCGAGTGCCGATGGCGCTTCCTCTCGGCAAGCTCTCGCTCATCGTTGGTGCAGGTCAATTGCTTCTTTCACCTTTGATGCAATTATTATTGATTTGTTAGAAATTTTCCAAAGCTTATGTTTCTTCTGTTTTTTCGCAAGTCTCGATGCTACTGTGTGTGTGTGTGTGTGTTTGACTGTTAGTTTTTGGACTTTTAGATCAATGGCCAGTGCTCTAGTTTGTGATTGATGTTTAGCGTTTGTTATATTTTGGATACGTACCTGATGATTTCACCTTCGAATTTTATTTATTTAGAATCAATTGTGTGAAATAGTGGCTGAATGGTTAAATTCCGTTGTTGATTCCTGTTCGGTGGCCGGGTTTATTAGTCACGAAGACCTGGTAGTTGTAATGGTTCTCTCCCCCTTTCTCTACCATCACCAACTACTCATTGCTGCCCTCTATGTAGCTCGACTTATGGTGTTGGCAGAACGGAACCCATATATACCTCATGTATTTGCCTAATTTACTACTAAGCCATCCCTATGGGGCTAGCTGTAAAATGTACATTTTTGGTATTGGTTATAAGTATTTTATCACAGAATGTTTTACTGAGGAGACCCAGCAACATTTGCAGGCCTTGTGGGTTCGGTTCTTGCCAAGGAGGGACGGATATCTAATGTTTCTGATTTTTTCTCTGGTGCATTCAAGGTACTTTTTACTTTGGAAGTTTTTTTGAAATTCGATTGAGTGTGGACTATGAGTCCTTCTTAAACTTTCTCTTATTTTATTACTCTCGCATTAACTGACAGATTGTCTTCAAGCAACTTAAACAAGATGGTCCCGCTACTTCCCAACCCAAACCGCGAAATGATTCTTTGATGCAACAGGTTTGGAATTAATTCTGTCTTTTTTTACTGATTATGTTGTTCTCTTACCTACTAGAGAGGTCTTTCCCCATATTTAGATCGCTTGTCTTGCAGTATTTGACTATTCTTATCTCACGACTTCTCATAGTTAGACTACAGTGTTTGTTCTTTGTTCAGTTGTCCTGGTTGGGCTCATCTAATGACTATAAAAGAATAATTGATATTAGAGAATTGCTGAGAACTTACTATGATGGAGAAAGGATAGAGTATCTATAGCATAGCCAAGAGAATTATGCAGCCTTTTCTCTATTGATACAGATTTACTAAGTAGAATGGATTCGGGAATGGAGAGAAAAGAGAATGTTGTATTGTAGTTGATATGGCAATTATTTTATTACCTCAGCTCTTCACTTGGTACATTCTCGCAATAATCAGATAAAAGTTTAATAGTCTTGGTTGTAACTATGTTTTGTTCACTTTGACTTGCCATCTTTCTGGTCATATTAAACCATCACTCCATTAACGCATATGATAAAAGCTGTTGGCAGATGAACTGATTTGAGTTTTGACTCTCTCAGGTTAACAGCCTGCGAGAAGAGCTGCAACTCTTGGCATCAAATAGATCTGTTACAATTGTTACCGGAGAACGATCAGGTCGCAATACTTGTTAAAACGATAGCAAATGTTATCTCATCAACTTTGTTGTGAAATTTTTGTCGCTTTATGTTATTGTGTACTTGTTGCGGTCTATATTTGATTGGTGTGGTGTATCCCCTGTGGGAGAAATCTTTATATCTTTGTACTTTATATGTCAAGCACATCCCATGTTTCAAATTTTCTATACCCACCAGTTTGTTTGCATGAGTAGAATCATATTGGTAAAGCACAATGCCCTGTTATACATAAAAGCTCATTGATTTCGTTATTAATTTCTTTCATATGTTTATGCATCTTTCATGAAATTGCCAATGCTCTAATTTTACTTCGGGATGAGAGCGACTTTCACTTTGTAGAAGATTACTGTGTGTGATTGAAAATGGTCTCATACTGATGCTACATGTTCTTTTCTTGTATAATCAACATTTAACACTGTTGTTCTACTAGCTATGCTATTGCTCTAAGCCAAAGAAAAAGCAGAGGCTTTATTAACTTTCAATACTCTTTTTTACTGCTTCTGTGTATAAAATTTAAATGCCTAAATGTTCACCTTGGCCTATTTTCCTTTAGGAAATTATCAAATAGTACTATTTGCTGACTGTATCTTCTTGTACACTTTTGCAGCATCTGGAAAATATGGAATAGTAATTATTACTATAGTTGTTGGATATGGCTACATTTGGTGGAAGGTAATTTCATATTGGTTTTCTCTAATGGAACACTGATTTTTTTGGACTGTCCTTTTCATATAATTATTAAACTTTTGCCTCTTTCTCTTTTTTTTTTCTTTTTTTATTATTATGTATTATTATTTTTTATCTAGAAGCAAGTACTTGCTTCTAGGTTAATTCTTTGTTGGTACAATTGCAAAAAACTTAGTGTACATAGGTACATCATTAGACCATATCTCTGGACTCTGAAATAAAGTCACTGACCGTAGTTCAGAATACTTGCTTCTGAGGCTGACCACAGCAATACATATTTATACAACTAATATTTGTAACTTGGAATTTTTAAGATATAAAAAACCTGCTATGGAGCTATTCAGGAAGTGCTTACAGATATTGGTGCATGTGTGGTGGTGTATATCTATCTTAGCCAGCCCTTCGTCCCCTGCGTCCTCTCCCTCTCCCACGCATCATTCCAGCCTGCCCTCGCCAATCACATAGTCGTTGAAGGCGCCATTCCTGCGCCCTGGCTTGAGTGCGCCCCTCCCTAGCTGTTGTGTGCGCTGTAGTATCAGATTACCTATTCATGGAAAGACATGAGGATCTTGGTCGCACAAATGGATCAAGAACCACACGGTGCTTGAAAAGTCCCCTTCTTATATATGATTGACCTGTAAATTGTCCTTAACATGCGAGCCAGCTTGTCCTTATCTCGTAACAGAGAGAATCAATGTCTTGTTTCAGTTTTATTAGGTGCTAACTTAAATTCTTGACATGTGGTGGAACATCTCCCCTGACAATTTATTCTATATTTACAATAACTAGGTTTAAATGTTTCTTATCTTTGACAGGTTGCTTTCTTGGTAAACCTAGCTGTAGTGTCATTCTTTTGATAGCATAAGTCGATAGCTTGAGATGTAATTTCCGTTTTGAGCATTTATTGACTTGAATATATTGTGCAATGTAGGGTTTGTACATAAATATATACATCTCTTAAAAAAACTTTTTACTCTGTTAGGGTGGGGAATATGCATGGTTATACCGACCATTTTTATTAACTAACTTTTCATTTTGTGCTGTCATGTTGCATATGGAAATCTTTTACGTGCTCCATGGAGATTTCACCACCTCTACTTTCTTGGCTGATTTACGCCACTTTTAAATATTTATCCACTTGCAGGGTTGGAAGATTTCTGATATGATGTTTGCAACAAGGCGTGGCTTAAATGATGCATGTTCTTCTGTAGCTAAGCAGCTTGAGACAGTTTACTCCTCAGTTTCAGTAAGCTTTTAATTCCGAGTTCCGTTGATTGTTGTGATGGCATATATGGTGTTTACCTGTTCAAATGCTGACTGCTGTTCTTTTTCTTGCAAGAAGATCACTCCATCATCTAAAGCTTTGATAAGTTTTAGTACATCTGTTATCTGTTAATTCTATAATGTTTTTTCAGTATTTATTTGTTATTGCAACATGATACTTAGTTTTCTTTGGTTTGTGATGAACAACTGCAAGTATGATCTTTTACCCCTATAATTGAATCATTCATTCTTGAAAAAGTTCTTAACAATTATTCACAAGTGCATGTATACTGGTATTATAGATGCTATTCAACATCTTTGATGCATTCATTCTGCAAATGTGTATTTTTTAATTTTTTAAAATAAGCTGACTTGTTATACATTGATATACCACTTACACCAGGTACTGGTTGCAATTGCAGCATTTGTTAACCTATGCATAAATCCAGAAGCTTCATGTACCATATTTTGTGTTGTGTGGCAAGTACTGCACTTGAGTGATGGCATTTGTGCAATTATTATTTTTCACAGCTGAATTTTGTTGCATGTGATCCTTTGTCCTAGAGTGTCTTTCAGCTTTCTATCTTGTATTGTCTTTCCCCATGCTTAAGAATCTAAAGGTTGAGCAATTTATCACCTAATGTGCATGGTAAATGCAATGGATCTGGATAGTGCTATGTCATTAATGTGTAGTGTCATTTCTGTGCCTGCATGAACTTTTCTTTAACTTTGCAGGTCACTAAAAAACATCTGTCCTCAAGAATTGACCGAGTAGATTGTAAAATTGATGAGGTTGCTGACCATACAACAGCAACGAAAGATGAGGTTAGGCAAAATGAGTAAACATTTTGGTTGCTCAGGTTTATCTCTTGTCTGTCCTAAACCCTGTCATGTTACTGACTGTGAAATTTGCACAGGTATCTGAACTGCGAGGCAATGTGAAATCTATTGATTCAAAATTCCAGACTGTTCATCATGTAGTGCGGTCACTGGTAACTAATATCTCCCTTCATAACTTTAAATTTGTCTTTCTGGATATTTATTCTTATTTAGTGATGCTTACCTATGGTTGATTGGTGGGTCAGAAACTAAAGGTTAAACCCTTTCTTGTGACAGGAAACTAAGATTAGCAGGATAGAAGTGAGACAGGTACTGTTAACTATGACCTCCAGCAGTCTCTCTCCTAATTGCATATAGTTATTATTCTTCTTTCTAATGATAGTTAATTTTTTAACATCTATGTAGAATCAACTAAACTCTGGAGTGGAAAACTTGGTAGGCTATGCATGGAATCTTGAAAAGAACAAAAACATGGAGCAAATAGAGGCAAGAATATAATATTCCTATCTTTTCTATCTGCAAATATTAATGTATGTAGCCTAACCTTTAGAATATATTGTGCAGGGAGCATCAAGTTCCTCCAGGCCTGCCCTTGAACTGCCAAAAGTATCTCCATCAAGGGTAAATTATCCTTCATATGTAGTTTTACTAGATACAATACTAAGTGTGTACCAATTAATCTAGTTTACTTCTTTGCCCTTCTCAGACCGTGTCCTTGCCTATCAAGGCTTTAGGTGAGCCACCGTCACCATCTACTGCTAATGGATCTCTTAAGAAACAGGTTGCATTTCTGCCTCCTGCTTCAGGCCTCAAGGTAACGAAATATCCTTTTTTAACATCTCTGCTTTTGTAGCCTTGCCATGCATCCTCTCATGTTGTATTTTGCAGGAGCTGTATGGAACGTCAGATGATGTTGGTGTGTCGGACGTAAGCAGTTCTCTGGGTTCAAATGGGATTCGTGCTTCTGAAGAAACAAATATGGACAACTCGACTAGTGGTTTGTTTGGAAGATTTTCAGGATTTTCATTGCTTTCAAGAAGCCGTAGTGAGGTGCCGTCTGCCAAGTAGAGTAGGTTGTAGATTGCGATCACGAGAACCAATTCAGGATATAAATTAGTAGATCCGAGGAGGGTTATCTTCTTGCCCCCTCCTCCTATATAAGGCAATGCCTACTATATATGATCACCCGAATTTTGTATTCTATCACATATTAGATTTTTGGATACTTGCTCAAGTTCTGCTAAGAGATGGAACTATTTTTCAGAAACTAACGGGAGAAAGGTAAATAAAAGAAAACCCTCATTTTATTTTGGAACTCATTTGGCACTGAGACTCGTGAATTATTATTTTATTTTTGTTTTAGATATATAATGACTTTAAGTAAAATGGATCGTCCATTTCCTATCTTTTTTGGTGTGTTGTAAAGGGCATTTTATATGACGATTCAACCTATAAAATCGACAATTATTTTCTAGTACGCATCTTTATATTGAAGGGAGTGATGAGTTCCTAATTCTTACACCAGGATGTGTGCTACATGATGTATATGTAGAAATTTGATCAAACAAGTCAATCCCAACCATTCAAATAATGATCTAACGTATTCAGATGAATGTTGACATATAGATGGTCAGTTTATGTTAGAGACAAAGAATTAGAAGCAAATAAATCAAATAATAGGAATTATCAAAGACCTTGAGATATTCCAAAATTTCAATCTAACAAAATAAATGAGAGATTATTAGTCTATGTTATTTTTATCTATCTAGCTAATCCTAAAATATAAACGCTCCACAATTTGTGAATTCGGCTATATCTTACTTCTATAAGGCATTGAGTTTTCAGTTGTAAATACTACCTCAAATCTCATTTTTTTTTCCTTCCCTAAAAGACTTCTTAGTATGAATTTGGGTGATTCTATATTATTATCACTAGCCTATTTTTTTAATAAAATAACTAAAAATATTAATAAATTTACTATTTTACCTTATACCCCAATTTAATAGCCCTAAAAATCTGAATCCAGAATCATGAACGACGTTCTTTTTTTACCCTACTTTTCACCAAATCATCTTAAAAGAAATTATGATGTAATAATATATTACATCTCAAACCCAATTTTGCGGGAAGAAACGTCCAAGCGAAACTAATTAAGAGAATTAATTCCATGAAATTCCTAAATCCAAGAAAATCTAAGAGCCATTTTTGGTTGAAAACGCAAAAGTTGATTTGTTGAATTCTATAGTGATCCAATGGGCTTTAAAAGTGAAGCCCAATCCATATGAAAATGGAGGGAACCGTTCCCGCCATTTATCCTCCTGTCCTGTCCTGTTGTTCTACCTTCATTGGCACACTCCTTTTCTCTCTATCGGTCGATTTTTTCCCATTACTTTTCTAAATCCTGCTACTATCCAACGATTAATTGGCTTTGGATATGGAAGTCGTCGGCTCACGCAGGAAATCCTTGCTATCCCCAGCAGGCGACGCCGCTCCGACCATCCCGCTATACCGCTCGGCGCCGGAACTCCAAGTCCGGCTCGAAGATTTTGAGCTGTATGCTGTTCATCGCCTTCGAGGTTTATTTCTTTGTTTTTGTATGTCTGATCGATGATGAGTTCGTCTCTGCACGTCCTTATTTTTTGTTTGGATGTAGAAATCGAATTTGTTGTTAGGAGAGTACTTCTAGTTTCAATTTTCTCGTGTTAAGTTCACAACTGAGCTTGGTGAATTGGAGCAACTGAGGAGTTTGGCTCCATTTGAATTGAGTATTCTTGATTCCTTGATACCTTTCACATTTCTCGGGGTTTCGGTTTCTTGAAGCAGGACTTGAGTCTGCTAACTATGACGAACAGTATTTAATTTTGTGCACTTTTGCTTGACAAAATGGTTTCTTTATGTTCTTTGGAGGTGGTTTTTAGGATTTTTTTACTGTTGCGGCTAAACTATAGCAAATCGTTGTGAACTTATGATTTTTTTAGGGTTGGTTTTGAGCTTTAGTAAAATGTCGGAGATTTATTTGTATGGGTTTTGTCCTAATAGTTTTCTGGAAAATAGACGCTTTCTTTTCCCATAACTATTGTTTGTTAATTGGGAATGTATGAGTTTCATATGCCTTGATTTTTCTGCGCAGTTCTCAAAGGAATTTCAGACGGACTATCCCGTGGGAAGAAACCAAACGAGATGGAAAATCTGGTAATTTTAAAACTTTTCTAGCTGCTTCTTTACTGAGACTTTTCAGATAACAGGCGGGGAAATGTTTGTATAGTTCTGCTGGTTTAGGTTTTGATGGTTCTCAATACAGGTAAAGGAATTATTGAAGGTACACATGAGTCACCCAGAAGCATCTCAAGTTATGAACAAGGACATCATTTCCCACTTTGTTCTGCGCCTTGTCTACTGCAGAGAGTAAGAGACACCTTTACTTATCTTCCTTCTGCTCCACTTGCAGTTCTTGGTCCCAGAATTGCATGATTCAGTTTTTAATTTTGGTCTGTTGAATATGTGGAAGGGAGGAATTAAGGAGATGGTTCCTTTCAATGGAGACAACACTGTTTCGCTATCGCTTTCTACTTGAAACTTCTGAGGCTCAGGTATGATATTACTATTACCATGATCAAAATCTGTATTTGCTATGTGTTCTTTGAATAATTTTATTAGGTTACTGACCTCCTGCATCTGGGTTGTCTCTCTAGAGAGCATTATTGGCAGAGTTTGACCTGCCCTACAAAGCTGTAACCAATGCAGAATATGAGGTAAATAATGTTATTATAACATGTTGCCTTTTCCAATATAGCTTCAACCATATGCAAGGTCATACAAGCTTAATTTATAATAGAGTAAGTATTCATCTGGTTTATTTTCAGAATGTTAAAGACAAATTAAACCAAGTAGCACGCTCAATGAATTCCAGTGGTATGTTTCTCCACACTTTATAGAAATTTGAGCTAGATCTGAATTTGTGACTAATCTCATAACTTCTGCTGATCTGTCTTTATCTATTTGTTATTGCAGCTGATACCATATATTACAAGGTAATTACTAACTTCCTCTCTTCCCTAATAAGTAGTTTTATAATGCTTAGAAAAGTGCAAGTAAAACTCCACTGCCAATAAAGTGTGGTGGAACACTAGAATACGGAATCAAATATGACTGAGCACTATTATATTGGCTCTGGCTGACTTTGTGCTTTTTTGGATCTTTTTTCTCCTTTGTATAACATAAAGGTGCCGTTTGAACAAGTTCCTGATCTTGTAGCAAGTCGACGAGTATTTATCATGAAGGGGTTTGCTTATGTTGCTATGAATCAGGTGAATGTGCTGCTAGACGACTTTTTATGCAGAGGTGAATTTCTTTCTATCACTTTGTTGTTAAATTCTGATTTCTTTGCAGGTGATTTCCCTCCTCATGACACAATATCGCAGCCGTCTTTCTAAAGCACTCGTACTAACTAACAGGTCCTTCTCAATTCTTGGCTACAATGATTGCATTTAAAAAATGTAATAAAATGTAAATTTCTTTCTAGAGCATTAGGTCATATTCTCTAATACATAGCACCTGTATTATTTGCTTTTAGAAAATGGACGTCTATGATCAAAGAGCAAGAGAAGGACCGCCTGACTCCTGTAGGTGTCCATAAGTGATTCTTCATCAATCCATATACAGATTTCTGTTGCATCTAACTATCTTTGCTTTACTTAGATTGTTGAAGCCCTATCCACGAGTTATTTAGGTCCTGATTATAGCCAGGTAATTGGAAAGGATAATTTCATAATCTATTTGCATGTATGTCCACATCAAAATTAGTTGATTGACATATGATGTGCCCCTGCAGCCAAAAGACTTTGCAGAGATATCTCTTAAGGACATTGATAAAATCGCTAGAAGTTCATTCCCTCTCTGCATGCGTCATTTATTTGAGAAGGTAAACAAGTGGGTCTGTGATTGTGAAAATGCGTTGCTCCTAAGCTGGTGTTTTAACATTTGCATCTCCTGTTGTTCAACTTTCAGCTTAAGGAGGATCATCACTTGAAGCATGGAGGGCGTATGCAATTGGGTCTCTTTCTCAAGGTCTTTTACTCTACTTTTATTTATATGTTGCTCTTGGGTATAAATCTAGGATTAAGTTTACTTATAACACTTCCAAAATTATGCTAGTTAATAAAAAATGCCACACTTTGCTTTGCTTAAGGTTCAAATCACAATGCTAAATGTTTCATATTGCAATTTGATGGTATTCTTTTCTGTATACCATACATATCATATTATTCGTGTATATTTTACATGTGAGAGTTGAGCAAGTAATTACTGCTTTAACTTTGAGGCTATCTAGGCAATTCGTTGAATTTTTCGTAGCAGTGATATTATCTACATGTGTTATTAGGGTGTTGGACTCAAGCTGGATGATGCCCTTGCATTTTGGAAATCAGAATTTTCCAAAAAGGTAATCACAATTTAATTTATTATTTTTTATTATATTTCTCCTGCTTCTGTATCAGATAGAGAATCTTGATATCATTTACATAATCAGCTCAATTCTATTTCAATAAGATTATAATCTGATTGAGAGAACATATCACTTCTATTTTCATGTCAGAAATATTTCGCATGCTCATTTTTATTTATTACTTGTAGCATATTTAGATTGTGCACATTGATATCTGCAATTTGGTTGATTGTGATGATAATTTGTGCTATCAAATTAATCTCTGACAACCAATTCATAGTATATGCTACTGTCAGCACAACAAGCGTACCTACTTCACACTCCTTAATATTTTCTTCTCCTAAACTAGTTCTACGGGCTCTGCTGCTTTTCTAGGTTGGTGCTGAAAGATTCGACAAGGAATATGCTTACAGCATACGCCACAATTATGGGAAAGAAGGGAAGAGGACGGTAATTTGTTTTCACTGTTTCTGTAATTAGCAACCTATGGAGTCCAATCTTGAAAGTTTCCTGAACAATATATTGCCTTTTTTTTATTTAATTAAGAAATTTCTGAAAACTTGTGTTTCTTTTTTTTACATTTATAGTACCTATTGAAAATATCTGTACTTTTGGTGTCCGTTGTGACTTATAGTATTGAAATGATCTCCTTTGTCAACGGAGAAAAAAGGGAGTAAAAGAACTCATGTATAAAGATTATACAATTGTACCTTATTTAAGATACATGCTATCTAAAACAGCCAAGACAGTGTCGTATCTACACACATGGGATATCCACTATCATTGAATTTCCTCACTGTTGGTCAAAGAGTTTCATAGATTAAAAGCAATGTTAATATATCTTTTTCAAGAGTTACTAAGATCCTAGACTTCTACTTATCCTTTCTATGTTTCCGAGTGCAATTGTACCGTTTTGAAATGTATTCATGGTGCAGGATTACACGCCCTGTTCATGCCAGAAGATAATATCATCAACACCAGGTGTAGGAGATCATCATGGGTGCCCTTATCGTCATTTCAGGTCAGTTTAAATTATATGAAGCCATTGGATCATTACTAAACTCTAAGAACTGACCCTTTTAATTTCAAATCACATGTACATCATACCATCTAATTTGTTATGCAAAAAGTTTTTGCAAATTATTTGCAGTCTGCCAACATCCTCCTAGACAATTTTCTTGTTGAAGAGTTTGTCAAACCCTTGCAGGAACTTATAAGAAAAATGGTTTTAAAATTATACCAACAAAACTTTTCAATTTCTGCCTGATAAGAGATGGATGCAGTGCCACACTGTTTGTTTCTCATACACAGATTCCAGGAAATTCTTCTTGTTTTGTTTAATTAACACATTGTTTGGAGATCCCTTTAATATGAGGTTTAATCAAACGGTAATCAATCTACATTTGTTTAAATTTGATTCACTTAAAGCTTAGCAGTGTCTTCATTAATTTCATTTCATGTTTGTGGATCTTAATTTTTACATTGTACTCTTAATTATATATTAGGCTTTTGGGATAAATATATGAAATGACCTTAGAAACTAGTGGTATTCATCAGAGTAAACCATCAATATGAATTAGCTCAGCTGCTTTTATATAACAAAAAGCATAGAAACACGGTCTTTACATTTGCTAACTACTGAATTGTCCACTTTTCATTGCAATTGCCTTGTCATTTTCTTGATATTCTGATAAAAGAAACTAGCCAATTTTACTTGAGCAGTGAGGAGAATTTGAGAGCAGCACTTAATAATATGGGAGTAGCTAACAGGGCACTTGAGGATGTGATGGATAAAGTGCGGAATAGACATTATCAGGTTACTGTTTGCTACCAAAACTTGCTTGTATGTTTACCTGTCTGCGCCCTTCTCTTTTGAATGTGAGTAATGACTTTGAGGTTTGTGATGCAGTTGGCATGCACCTTAACATTTGAAGCTGTGCATGGGGCATCTTGTGATCAGGGAATCAATCATCCAAATCAGTACTACAGCGACAGCAAAACAATTTTGGAATCAAGGGTAATATGACACAAATTGAAATTTCAAATAATGCTTAATATCTTTGAATGAGTGGTATAAAGTTTCGGGTCAACTATAGATTTCTTAGTAAATAGGAATGGACTTCCTTAATTTGGTTGGTTAGGATCTATGCTGGGTTCTATGCATAGTCAATTTATCAATTTATTGATTTTTTTTATACCAGGAAACTTTATTTGGGTGTCATTTCACCAATCTTTTCTTCTAATAACTCATCCTGGAGTATATGTTTAATTGTTAATAGCTTTGTTCATTGAATCAGTAATAATTGTTCATGTGTCTGGAATTTGGGTCTAGTGTGACACCAATTCTGCATGGGGAAAAGGATATTGTTATCAGTTGTTAAGAAACATAGGTAGAGGAGATTTCAAAATATTAAAGTGAAATTTACTTGCATCTAATGTGTCATCTTCTATATAAAGTAAATTAAAACTTGCTCTGTGGCTTATTGTTTACTGTTTTTGTGGATGATGGTGTGATATGTATTTTAAGCTTACCATACCTTTTATTTTCATTTTTCTAATTTTTGTACTATCAGCAAATTGTTAGTGGTGCATTTTGTGTAGCTCGATCTAGAAGGCATTGTCAGGATTTAAACTCATGATCCTTCAGTCATGAGATTGCCTTCTCCACCAACTAGGCCACTTCAAAGATTACATTAGCTAATAATGTCATTTGTCACGTTTCATTCCTTAAGTGGTAAATGCTGTTCAGATGCATGGATTGAATTAAATTTCTGCTAGTTTTTACTCACATCGGGTGAAGTTGTGTTGATCATTAGTTGAGATGAGTATAGAATTGTAGGCTCATTTCATTTGCTGCCATTCACCACTTCATGGCTAGCATAAACCTTGTAGATTGATATGACATGAATTATGTGATCTTTGCTCATCTGGGACCCAGATATGTGAGTGGATTTGTGCATGATTGAATAACTTTGTTTCGTTGGTAGAATTATGCCCCTACACTGCAATGACGTACAGACAATACTTATTTGCTGCAGTACACTGTTCTATACTAATTTAATTTTATGTATGCAGAATAATTCTAAGGGGACTTAGATTGGAAGTCTCAGCATCAGAAAATTTCCCTGGTGCCATTGTCATATATTGTTGTAAGTGTTGAAATCCCCTAATTTTCTACTTGTGGGCAGCTGCATTCTCCTTTTTGAGTTTAATTCATGCAAGCTTAGTGAAATTTCCTTTAAAACGGTGGTTCCAAGACTACCACGGCTTGCTACTCAATTTGATAACTAGAAAGATGCTTGAAATGGTGTGCTCACAAATTATCTTAAATAAGCTAGCAACTGTAAAGCATAGAAGTGCAATTGCTAGTTAGCTTTTCATCATTGTTGGGGAAGACTAGCTCCACAAATACTTGGGATTATGTTTTCTGTTGACCTATTGTTTCTTCCATGTGAGGTGAGCCAGTTTTACATGAAGAAAAATCCATGTGAGATATGTTATGGCGCAATACGAGCACTTAGGTCGCCGCTCCTGCTGATTTTGCTCAAGTTGCTGCCACTTTCCATGAATTATAAGCTGTAAATCAATTTGTGTAGGATTTGAAGCATCTTGTCTGTCTGTCTATTATTTAGATCATGACTAACACTTCAGCATTTCACCAGATAACGTTAAATGGAGAGTGATCCAGGGCTTACAAAATATCGCTTTTATGGACGGCAGAGGAATTAATTAGTAAAAACTGATTCTTTTTCAACATTCTGATAAGTAAGTTCACCTCATCAATTAGGTTAGTACAGATACAGAAAAGGGACAAAGATATCAAATCTAGAGTTAGGCCGATGGAGATGAAAATAATTGCAAAGATATTTTTAAATCATAATTGTGATAGACTAATCAATTACAATCTACAATTTTGGTTGAATTTATCACTTACATATTTACTTATTTGGGCGCAAATGTTGTACATTGGATTGGGCGTGCTTTAGCAGTATAGATTTTATGAGAAAACTACCCAACATTTATTAGGTATTTGCCAAACATTGAATCTTGATAGGAGTGGATGTTATAACTTACATGTGAAGGAAGATGCAAGTAAAGATTTGGTGTTTATTATTACATCAAAGTACATATTTACTAATTTTCTTTTACGGGTTGGGATTGAAGAGAGAGAGTAGTATGGCTTTGATATTTTTTGTTAATAGTGAAATATAGTAATTTTCATTTGTGAAAACTAAAAATATCTTGAAATTTAAAGGTATGTTGATCAAAATAGGTAGAATTTATATATTTTTAAGGTGGTCAGTATATTGTCTTTAATATCCAAAATGGGTAAACAAATTTATATTTAAAGGGATGCTTGAGTTTTACTTGAACGTCTTTTAAAGCAGGTTGAATTTAAATAAAGTAGTATTAGTTTAAAGAGTATTCTTTCTTTCAAATTCTGTTTCCAAAATGCTTTGTCAAACTTGTCATCGAGTAGGCCGCTCTCTCTGTTTTTTTTCTTGACATTTTTCCCCTTTCGCATTACAAATACTTTTCTTATAATTTTTAGGTAAAATAATAATTCACATATAGCTATAAAAGAATGAGGACCAAATTTGCAGTTACAATCCATATGGGTGTTAAAGTTAACAAAAGAAAAGCATTTAAATCACAAAATATAAGAAGGAAAGTGATAAATGTATATAAATTGTACATGCATAATATTTCTAAATTTTAAATTGAATTGAATCGGTTTTATTTAAATTGATTTTATTACTAATTATATTATTTTTTACTAAATTGCCCTTATTATATTTTCAAAGACATGATTGACAAATTAATTTGATAGATCCTCCAAACAGATCCACAAAATTAATTTAGAGATAAATATATAGATATTCAATGAAAAAAATAATCTTTTTCTAAATCTTCAGATATCTAATTTGGAAAAGTTATTTTTTCTAAATTATTGCAGAAGGATAAATATATAATATATTAATTTATTTTAAATTAATTAATATTTATAAAATTGATTTAAATATAAAATATCTAAAAAGTCCAATTATATATGTACACTTTATATATAATTATCTCTACTCAGATAAGTACTGGTTATTGAAATGAGGATTCTGAAATTTATCGCCCCAGTTTAGAGCACACCATAATTTGAATATTGTCTTCCGGTTCCTGCGGATAGTTCCAGAGATGGGTAATCAATAATCATTACACTCACCCTTTTTTTTTAATCAATAAGTTAAATTAAATCATGCTTGAATTGTTTTTGACCTAAATTTTTGTACATAAACCTAACTGTTTCATTTGGTATTGAGGTTCAACCATTTACTGCTTCAATAAATTGTGGAGTTGTAACTAATATTCTTTTTACCATCATAGCTATCAAGATACTCCGACATAAATTAAGAAATAAGAATTAAAGTGAATTTATTTAATTTTACAGCAATTCAAAAACTTTAACGATTTTTTTTACGTATGACCTCAATTGTTGTTTATTTTTCTAATATCATGAAATTTGCAAATTTATATAATCTAACCACAATTCAAAATTTTCTAAATTAGATATATGACTAGGTTCGCTCGTAAAAAAAGTTTTTTGAGTGGGATGTCAAAACAATGAATCTACGACACGAGATAAAATTAAACAATACAAAAGTTTATGGCCTGAATTTTGGAGTGATTTGTGAAAATGACATGGACTTTACAAAATACAAAAATATGGAATGAGCTTTCATAAAAATTGTAAAAATACTCTAAAATTAAACAATACAAAAAATTACATGAACTTTCATGAAAGTTGTAAAAATGGCACAAAATTTTAAAATATAAAAAATTAATACATGAACAACGAGGATCAAATCCACTCTACCAAAGGTCAGAATGTTTATGTGGAGAGTCATCTCAAATTTGATCTCAATTGAGGTGAACTTGCAATTACATTATGTCCCAATGGAGAGAATATGTGCTTTATGCGATGAGCGGTAGGATTCGACGGAATACAATCTTATTTTCGGCTCACATTTCAGACATGTTTGGAAGAGGTCATGATTTTTGAACATGTTCCGAATAACTTTTTTGTATTTATTAAAATTTGAGTCATTTTTACAAATTTTCATGAAAGTTCAAGTAATTTTTTATATTTTTTAAAATTCGGGGGTTTTTTTAACAATTTTTTAAGAATAAAATTTGGACTATTTTTACAAATAATTCTAAATATTGAGTCATAAACTAAAAATTAACGTGAAAAATAATAAAGAGAATAAGACATGTCGTAAGAAAATGAGAGAGGATTCAAAATCCTCCATCCAGCAAGATTATTGCAAATCCAAATAAATGTGATAGGAGTATAGGACCGAAAACGACGCACCTCTGATAATTGGCATCCACATTATACATATGTGAGTGAAAGCAACACATCTACCATTAAAGTTTTTGGCTTCACCGACAAACATCCAACACTACCTTGGAAGCATACACATTTATGTCTCTTGGATTATCCTGAAGTCTGTTAGACAATGTCCAGAATTCTTCTCCGGAGATGGGCAAAACTGCAAAAAAATACATGAATATCCACGAGAAAATAATTTGAAATTTCAATAATTATATCTAATTGCATCGTGGAACCTCAAGAAGAAAGTGAAACAATTCGAAAGTAAGGAAGTCGAATTATAATTATACATGATTATTGCGTTGACAATTGAAAATATGCATTTAGTTACTACTCGGATAAATATAATGATGTGTAATTTTTGTAAAATCCACGTCAATTGAAGTCGTATAACTTAATTCAATGCATATTTTCTGATGCAATGTTTTAAAAGCGGACTGGTAAGAGAACCGATTAAGCTATTGGTTTATGATTTAACTAGTCAGACCATTGTTCGGGTTGAAACATCGTAACAAATATATATTATGTTAGAAATTTGGAAAAAATACAAGCCGTTAAACAGACGGTACTCTTATTATTACAATCGAAAGAAAGAAACAAAATGAATAAAACGGAAATTACAACAAAAAATAAGAAAACAAACCAAACTATAAGTCGATTTGAGGAAAGCCCTCTTCCCGCAAAATGAATTACGCCCCGGCCAGTGCTCTCGGATTGACATATTGTCCCCAAAGATAAAACGACTTCCCCCTAGCGTGTAAGCACCTCAAACCCGCTAGGCATCGACAAACTTGACGGAGTTCCAAAAATTGAGCAAACAATGCTCCTAAAGAAACTAAACATTGGATGCGTGATGCAAATGCTTGTGAGTTTAGAGATGATTGTGTTGTGTTATTCTATTTCTCTTCCAAAGGTCACGCCTGTTTATAGGCTCAAAGAAGGACTTGAAAAGGCTTGACCATTACGACACATCATCACAGTTACAACAGCTGAAAGACCAAATGCCTCGATAGCTGAAATGCCAAAAACCTTAACCACATGAAAGGCCAAAGATCTTTCATTTATTTCCAACAATCCTCCAAATTGGTTAGAGCCCTACAAGCTAAACCAACCATATGAGAAATGCAAATTCATGCATGCAAACCCTTAGCTCAATTCTCGAGAAATAATATTGCATTTGAAATTGTAGCTCGGGGCTTTGAACCTTCCATAGTCAATATTATTGAGCATACCAGTAGCCTAGTAGACATTATCCCTTGAACCATCCCCCATTGGTGTATACTGAGATAATAGCATTGACACAATATTATTTACAAACCCATCAGTTCTCACATTTGTATACGTTTCTGGCCATGGAACACCCCTTTGAATTCATAAGTGATTAACAATAATGTGAAGCGGCCCACACTTCTCACTACAATAGGCGATTCTTTCCCGAGTATCTTGCCATACTATTCATCCCTGAGGCTTCCAAGAATCGTTAAAAGTAAAAGACTTAACCTCTTACCACGTGCAAGTTAAAATAACCAATGATTCCTAAGGAATGAGCGAAGATTAAAATCTTTCGAGTGTTACAACTGGATTCATATAGCTTCGTTTTCCCATTGAACCACACCCATGGGGAATTCAATCGTATGGTACCACTATACTCATTTTTTAGATGTGGTTTTCAACCACATTCTTTCTAGCAACTTAAGCATTTGATCATGATTTAACCCTTTGGTTAACGGATCTGCTAAGTTATCCATTGGCCATACGTAGTCAACTAAGAGAACACCACTAGTGATCAATTGTCTCACGATTTTGTGTCGTCGACGGATATGTCAATACTTACCATTATACATGCCACTTTGTGCTCTTCCTATAGCCGCTTGGCTATCGTAGTGTATCACTATTGTGGGCACTGTCTTATTCCAACATGGAATATCTTTTAGGAAGTTTCTAAGCCATTCGACTTATTCACCTGCTTTATCCAAAGCGTAAACTTGGACACAAGACATCACCACTGCCCCCATAGTGAACACATACCCACTCGTCGAAAACAAGTCTCGAATCAAGATCCAACTTGCGTCATAGTACCCTTCAAGTACTTGGGGATATCGCATGTAATCCAGCCCAAAGTTAAGAGTATACTTTAAGTATTTTAAAAGTTTACAAAGAGCTTTCCAATGTTTTTTGTTTGGATTGCTTGTAAACCAGCTCAACTTGTTTACCGGACACACAAGATCTGGTCGGTTGCAATTTGTGATAAAATCAAACTCCCTATGATCCTTGCATATTCTTCTTGAGCCACAAGAACACTCTTGTATTCAACAATATGTATACAATTATATTGAACACTAGGTGCATTGTTATATTCAACAATGCACGCATTTTGATAACTATACCAAGTCTAGCTTGTTCTTATTTGTCCAATGACAAATTATAAACATAACTCCTAAGGAACGAAGTTCTAAAGAGTTAGCCATTTCGTAGTCCAAAAAATTTGCGACTATATATTGCTTCATTCCAACGTCGGTGTTCATTTCATCCAACTTCGGATGACATAATCTTGTCTTGGTAAGAGTACACTAATTCGTCTTGCAATTGTTAGAAATTAGGGAAAAACTCAAGCTGTTAAACAGGCAGTACTCTTGCTTTTACAATTGAAAAAAAGAAACAAAAGAAATAGAACGAAAATTAAAACGAAAATAAGAAAACAAACCAAACTATAAATCTCTCTTTTCACAAGACGAATTACGCCCTGGCTGGTACTCTCGGATTGACGTATTGTCCCCAAAGATAAAACGACTTCCTCCTAGCATGTAGAAGCACCTCAAGCCCGCTAGGTATTGACGAACTTGATGGAGTTCCGAAAATTGAGCAAACAATGCTCATAAAGAATTAAACAATGGATGCGTAATGCAAATGCTCGTGAGCTTAGAAAGGATTGTGTTGTGTTATTTTATTTCTCTTCCAAAGATCACGCCTATTTATAGGCTTAAGGAAGGACTTGAAAAGACTCGTCTATTACGAGACCTCATCAATGCACCGACGGTTACAACAACTGAAAGGTCAAAGGCCTTAACCACTTGAAAGACCAAAGGTCTTTCATTTATTTCAAACATATTATACAAAAAATATTGAAATTTAGTGAATGATAAACAAAAAAAAGACATTGTTGAACAAAAGTCTTGAATCTTAATAACATTAAATGCCAACAAGTCTATAAGTTTACAAATAAATTCAAATATCAAATTAATTTGTAAGTTTGAATATTTATTTATGAGTCTCATCTTTTATTTTTTCTAATCTTTCTTATTCATATAAATTTGCAATTGTAAATATTTATTTATATATCATAACTAAAATGATACATGATTAGTTTTAAAATAGAAATTTTATTAAAATATAAAAAAATTGCATAATATTTTGCTCACTTTGAAACTAAAATAAATTTGAAAAATAAATCAACCACATTAATTTAAGAAAAATAGAAAACTATAAAAAAATTAAAGCAAAAAAAAAAATGAAAAAGGCAAAATGTAAAAAATTGGCCAAATGAGATTCAAACACAGATGACCACTACTACAACACACTTCTTCACTACTAGGCTACAAACTGTTCTATGTATTTATTCAACACATCAATTTGTATAATAAAGAGAAAATAATAATAAATAAGTGAAATTGGTTCAACCGGCCGGCGATTCACGACCGAACTAGCTGGTTTTTCTAGTTCATGGCGGCCCAAATGTTCAACGTTTTTAAGATCAAACCAGAACGGACAATACACCAGTTCGCTGCCGAATCGGCCGGTTCGATTCGATTTTTAAAACACTATTCTATTGGCAACAAGACTGTTTGATGCTAAAAAATGAATTTGTTTTAGATTAGAAAAAAAAACAAATTAGAATATTGGATACCATCCCTAAATAGTGAAAGTACCATGTACCCTGGAAAGAAAATATAAAAACAAACTTTGATCGAAAAAAGTGATATTAGTCCTTTTTTTTTCCGGTGAAAAAATCAAGCTTATCACAAAATGATTTGATATTGTGGACCAGAATTTACAACATTAACAGCAATTTATGGCCATCACACATTTGTTCAACGTGTTTCCGATTTGTGGAATTGAATTCAAATATAATAATTTCCTCTTTAGAAAGTCGGTTATTCAACAGACCCATTTTTCGAATTTCAGTCACTCCAAAAGGGGTATTCACGCCAAAGAATTTAATATTGCTTACAAACTTTCAATGTATAAATGATAATATTGCTTCCAGTATGATTAATATTAATAGGACCAACTTAAAGAAATGAAGATAATTTGTGCATTATCTGATCAAGAGTAGTTGGAGAAGGAATTGCATGATAATCTAGATGCACCAAATAACTTCCTAATCTTTTATTTTTATTAACCTAGATGAAGGTGAAATGCTCATTTGGAATTACACAAGAAAGTGGAAGATAAACCCAACTTTCAATTGATTTATACTTTACTTTTTCCCTCCTCTCATAAAAAGTTTACAACAGAGAAAAGGATTAAAAGTCACATACATACACCCTGTCCCTTTCTTTGCCACTCATTTTATATGGGGTCTATCTTTCTCTTTTTCCCCAAATAACATGTTCATGGCATGTAAACTCTTTTCTCTAATCTTAAAATTTTAGTTTTTTAATCACTTCTTACAAGTCTACTACCCCAAAGAGGAATGTGTGTTTTAGCTAAACTGGTAACTTTTGCTGTAATTCTTGTTCCCTAATATACCAAGTGTGTCTGAAAAGCCCACATGTCTAGAATGCACAACCACATACAAAAACAACCATTTCTGCAGCTTTCCTCCTGGCATCTTTCTTGCTTTGTGGTGTGTGCAAGACTTTTACTTTTTAATTTCATTTTTCTTCATTTATATGTTGATGTAGTAGGAAAATTAATGTTTTGTTCTTGGTGAGGAATAATACATTATTTGCATATAGGGCCGTTCGGTTTGTGGTATTAAAGTGTAAAGATAACTTTGGGCCATGTTTGGATTGTAAGATTAAATCACTACTCTATTCAAGACTTAATCAACCATAGATTATCCTGTGACTTTCAATCGCAGCATCCCCTCCTGACAAGAATAATCTCTGCTCGCGATTAACATTTTATCCCTTTCTGCCATTTACTTTTTTTGTAAATTCGATCTCTGCCATTACCTAATTTTGCAAGAAATCACGTTGTGTAGCTTATTTACTATCATTTCTTCATTTGGGCATTTCAAGAATGTGAAGAGGTGAGAAGAAAAAAACATTCGAATTGTAACAGAGGTAATTTTAATTTCTTCACATCCTGCATTTGTATTGTTTGAAACTCGAAATAATGTGATTTTGCATGTGTGAAAATTTGGGTAAATGTTTGAGGTTGCTGCTTGTAGAAATTAGGATTTTAGTTGATTGGAAAGTGGATAATTTCGTTTTGTAATGTTATTTTGTGGGTTAATCTCGTGAAAAATCAATATTCTTTTTACTTATTATGGGTAAGATCTCTGGCGCCGTCGTCACGTCGTCAAATATGTTTTTGTATGTAGTCTCGAATGGTGGATCATGCAAGTCTTCCATTCTTAACGGCTGAAAAAGAAAATTATTATTATTATTAGCATGACTTCGTGGGTTTTGGGAAAATTTCTTAATTTTGTGGATAAGTAGGAAAAAATATATTAAAAAAAACAGAGTCAAATACTAAAGCAAATCTACAAATGATTGGGGTTTGAAAGTTAATCTTGTCAAATTATGGAGAATTTAATTATAATATATATTTGTTGACGAAAATGACAAGAATACAATGTGATAGAAACACTAAATTATTCTTGGTAGAAAAAAGGAATACAATTTTTTTTTGAGGGTGTCTTAGTAAATATACATTAACTTGGCATTATTTAATATTGCAAATCAAACATGTTTTTTATTATATAAAAAATATCATGTCAACCAAACAATTTTATTTTAACCAAGATTCACTCATTATTATCTTATCCCAAAAATCGAACACCGCCGTAGAGTTTATGTAGTAGATTTTGGCCTTCTCCAATAATTCTCACATAAACACTCCTTGAAGACTATTTTGTTCTCACTCCATATATCTGCTATCTCTATCCTATACTTGATAACTTTTTCCAACCCAGCCCCACAGCCCACACCCCTACTCTATAGCTATAACTACTACTGCTATTCATCTAAACCCTCTCTCCTTCACACATCCACACACACACTATTTGTGCCTGCTTTTGCTCATTGATTCATCTATGATGGAGTCGTTGTCAGAGAATGAATGGCTGGGAAGACTAAGTAAATCTTCACCATTTGCAGTTGTCTGTAAGTGTTGTTTATTACTTTCCGTCTCCGTTTTTTCTGGCTTACTATTTCACTTTCTTGGCTTCCTATTTCAAGTATTACCAGTCTCTTTGTTTGATTTCTGAGGTACATCAATCCCAACTCTCTCTCTCTCTCTCACTCTCTCTCTCTCTCTCTCTCTCTCTCTCTGTGGGTCCCTTTGCAGTTTACAGTCATTTCTTAGTTTTAAACCCTCATCAAGAATCCTTGAATGAACTATTATAGATAATAGTTGCAGCAAATTAATGTTAAACCTATATGTGCTATCTAATTAAGTACTATTTATTTTCTGAAATGGGTATTACTAATTTCTGTTGTTTCTAGTATTCAAATTCTGACAGCGTAGAAAAATTATTGTGGTTTTTTCTCTCTTTTTCCCACTCCCTACTGATTCAATTGGGACATTCATAAAAATCATGTCTTTGCAGGAAATGGTCTTGAGTTCTTTTGTTTTCTGCTTTTATAAAACAAGTTGTGAGCTGGGGTTCACTGTTCATGTATGACTTTCATAATCATGTTGGATAACTTGGCCAAACAAGGTTTTTTTTTCTTCCTTTTATCACGCCATTGTTCACAAACTCTCTGCAGATTTCTTGTATGTATCTCTTTCTTGTTGCAGCTCTAGTTGTTTGGTTGTGGAATGTGATGTGACATATGTTACCACTTTAGAATTCAACACCAAAAAAAAATAAAAATCATGTCATTTGTGGCTGCCCAACTACAATTTGGACAGGAAAGATTTGATTGGAGGTGGGAACACTAGAAATTCAAACATGCTAACTTGGTTTCTATGTTGCTTAAATATTTAGTTGGTGACTTTTTTTTTTTGTATGGTTATGTTGATATTCGTTTCAGTATTCTGTAATATAACGATGTTGTGTGCAATTATTTCTATGGATGCGGTAGTTATATAACTTGCATGATATCTCACAGGCTAGCTAGAATTTTGGTTGAAGAGAGCTAAGGTGGTTTGAAGATACTAAATAATGAATGTTTATAACCAAGTGGTTTGAATAGATTAGTCTCTTTTCTTTACTATTTTTGCTTGGGAGACAAGAGGAGAGAGTGATTGAAGAAGAGTTTTTGTACCGAGTAAAAAAGGTAGTTGACATCTGAGGTTGTTTCAAATGGAATCATCATCTTCAAAAAGGGCCAAGGCTCCTGCAAATGTTGCTCAAGTTGCTCATTGCTTGGTGGACGGATGCAGCGCTGATTTAAGCGTGTGCAGAGACTATCACAGGCGGCATAAGGTCTGCGAAGCTCACTCCAAGACCCCTAAGGTGACAATTGGGGGTCGAGAGCAGCGCTTTTGCCAGCAGTGCAGCAGGTGTGTTGAAGTTGTATCTTTTGCTCAACTAAATAAATACAAAATGTTCACTTTATTTAACTTGTATGATTATATGATTTTATGATCCTTCCTTTTGATAGAAATTGCTGCATTCAGTATTTGTGATTAGTCCAATTAATCCAAATGTGGCATTTCTCATGTTAAGAGTTGTTAATAGGGGATATGATTGACATGTTGTTGTTGAATAGGTTCCACTCCCTGGTGGAGTTTGATGAGGGAAAACGCAGCTGCAGGAAACGGCTTGATGGGCACAACAGGAGGCGGAGGAAGGCCCAGGCACGGAGCTCTACTGGAGTGGATGAAAGGCTCGTGTCATTCAGCAGCACGCCACAGATAGTAAGTGGTGGCGGCGCCGGCGTGGTGGGATACCCTTGGTCCGGGGTGGTTGTGAATGTGAAAGACGAGAATGAAATAGGAGGCGCATTGCAGCAACAGCAGCATAGCTACATGGACGCAACAGCTCATCATCATCATCATCATCATCATCATCATCATCATCATCAACAACAACAACTGGGAAGCAGCAGCTCCTCCTCACTCTTTGTATCACCAAATGTGATGATGGAATGTGATGGTGCTCTCTCTCTTCTGTCATCGCCCCCGCCCGCCATCGACTACCATCAAACCACTTCTTCCACCTTGCATTTTCCCCACCAAAATGTCGGATCACCCCATCAAACTCTCTCTTTCATGTGGGACTAGCTGCTGCTCTGCCTCATTCATCATCAACAATTGCCCCCTCTCATGTTTCATTTGTGCTCAACCTTTAAGCTTCAAGCTCTCTACAATAGAGAATGAGAATCACTGTATTTGGACTGGATGAATGATAATATGATTCTGCAGTGATTCTTGGCTGCACCTAAATGAGAGAATAGCTCTTGGGGGAAAAAACAAATAAGACAATAGTATATTAGATTTATGTCTATCCACAATACATGATTGAGGCACAATCTGGTGCGTTCGAATGCGCATTGCATCTCTCTTAATTAAATCTAAATTGTAATTAATAAAGTCTAATTAAAGATTAATGAAATTCAGTTGACAATCAGCAAATGTCAATTGGAATGGATGTAAAAGAGCTAACCTTGGCACCTTTACTGAATTTGGCACTGCTATAAAATCAGTACATTCTTCATTATATTTTATTTTTAATTAGTCTTTCTTAATTATATATTTGCTAGATTCTTGTGTCCTAGTATTTGGCAAATCCTACTACTTAAAAAAAAAAAAAAGATAGGGGTGTTGGATTGAGTTAAAATGGAGACACCATGAAATTCAAATCAGAATGAACTTTTGTTCTTGTTTAGGAATTAGGATTAGTCCAATAGGATGGGAACTCGGTTCAAACAAAGCAGAAAACGCTAGTAACTGAAATCTGGGGCCGCCCATCTTAATTGTTCGGGATAAACGTATTGAATCAGGAGAGAAACGACGGCCCGCGACCGTGGTGGGAGGGAGAGACTGAGAGAGGGAGATGTATTTAATTTTTTTTCTTTTTGTTAATTTTCAAAGTCCAAACGACGCCGCATATAACCCATCATCTCATTTCGAGCCTCTAGGCTTCTCGTATGCTCTGAGAGCCTCATTAAAGTAATCTTTTCGAAATCAATGCTTGATGTGCTTCAACTTGATTTGTAGCTGGACGTGCAATGCATCATTATTTATTTATTTGGCTAATTGCAATATTAAGTTTAAAGATTATATCGTGAATTCGGAACTTGGAATTCGAGGCCAAAATTGAACATGTGACATTTAACCTCTAACATTAACCACTCTACTATTAGACTACACACATAATCATTTATTTTTTTGGTGTTATGATTGAAAACTAGAATTTGATATTTGTGTTGCTAATAACTCCACAGATTTAAAAATTGCCATGATTACAAGATTGAACAGTAGTTATATAAATTAACGTGTGTATTAGTCTAGTGGTAAAATAGTTAATATATGAGACCAAATATTTTAAATTTAAATTTACTATAATACGATATTTAAATTTAATATTGCATTGCATTCGTGCAATTTCATGTCACCACACAGTGTGTGATGACTGATGTGGTACAATGAAAGGTATTTTTGTCTACTTGACGAATATGGTTTCAAATTTGTCACAAAATACTCCCCATTATCTAAACAGCAATTTATCGTTTGCCTATTTTAGCAATTCTTTAGTGATGGATTCAATTACAATTCGGTTTGTTTGTTTTCTTTTTCTATTTTTTGAAAAAAATCTGAAAATTTTCATTAAATTTTCAAAATAGAATTTCTAAATAACGGAACCAAAACAAGACCAATTCAGTTGGATTTCGACCTTTTGCTCATCTCTATCTATATGCTAACGAAATTGCACAAAACAGAGGAAACTTAATAAGATGGAAAAGGTAGTCATTCAAGGAAAAACTGACAGTCAAAACTGAATTAGAATGAAATTCGAACAATATATTGCTTACTAACGTGGGATTGCCCAACTTTTCAATAAATTGAGTGCCAAGCAATGTTTTAAAAAGTCAATCGGTGAGCGAATCAGTGAAGCTACTAGTTCATGATTTAATCGGTCGGATCGGTCAGACCACTAGTTGGACTCGAATATTGTAGTATATATATATTGTAGTATATATATATATATTATATAGTAGTGATCAAATCCGAATACATATCTCATGCATAACTAAGACCAGTTACAAACCGTTAGATTAAGCAATCCAACCACTCCCAGCCCGCCACGTGTAATTGAAGAAATTAATTAAAAAAATGCAAAAGGGCATTTACGTCAGCACAGGTATGCGATAATATCAGTATAGCGATATTTAAGGAAGCAAATCCCTTAATT